>MU854648.1:0-24614 GCA_033296685.1 Parachaetomium inaequale | reverse complement strand
GAAGGTTGGTATCGTCTGCAAAGCCTACTATAGCTACCCCTGGGTGCTTTTCCTTCAACGCTCGCCTAGTAGGATATATATAGCATAGTTAGAACTAATGATTATATAGTATTATTATAAGGCTATAGGATAGTTGCCTAGGGACGCTAGCGACTATTAGCGACTATAGATGCTTAGAGTCGCTAGCGACTACGAGCGTCTACAGATTCTAGCAGTATATAGTCACTCGTTCTAGAGGGCTCTGGGAGTCCTCTAGTAAGTAATAAATCACTGTGCTTAAGACGTCCTTTCGAATATAGTGAGAAACAGTCTTGTTGTAAACCTTTTAGCTTTACCGAACCTTTAGACCTACTAGTCTTGATACCTCTACTGAACCCTTGCAGAGTCTTGGTCTAACCGGGTTTGTTACAAGAAAGACAATCGTTTTACTCGGAAATAGTAACAATTTATAATATATACGATTACTTGACCCGCGCTAATAACGCCCAGTATAGGTCTTCTTAGCAGCGGTTATAGACGACATGACAGCGAATAATCATACCCGATTTACGCGCCCTAACTAAGCGCCCGGCCTGAATTCAAAAACGGATGTAATGCCGCCGCGACCCTACTTATAGCCCTAGTGCCCACCCAACGCTCCGGGGTCTCGCCAATCACGCCGCCAGGGAGACAGCGAGACGTAGCGGCAATCACACTCGCGAATCGCTCAATGTCGGACGGCTATGGCAACTCTCTCAAACCACCCTATCAACTCCTCTAGCTGGTGGCAAGCTTCATGTTGAGTGGAGCCTGGTGTCGAACGTATGTACAGCTACCCTTAGTCGATGCCGTCTTAACGGCTGTCTTGTATCAAGTCGGCTCATAATTTAGCCCACGAAATGGCCGGACCAGGAGAAGAACCAACCTTTTGACGGTGAATGCCTGGTCAGCCGAACGTCCGAAGGAGTCGCCCGACCCCACAAGCGGCCAGGGTAGAAAGGTTTTAGTGGTAGCTAGGAACATCATGCCCTGGAAATGAATTCCTCTTCGCTCTGCAGGGCCTGTTGGGACCTACCTATAGCTGATGTTCCTCTACATCTGGACAAGGGTACCTTTACCAGAGCTATTCAGCCAGTTATTGGCAACGGCGGCTGAGATTTGGGTATATAAGCTCACAGACGCGGCGAGGAAACCGTCTGATTCCAGGTCAGATTCATCCATCAGCCCTCTTCGATACCTATACCTGAACAACCCCTTTCTATAAAGTCTTTAGACCTGATCCTTTCTAATTTCCTCCTACAACGCTCGCTTTCGCAGTCATCTCATTATTATATCTATTAATACGATTAAGAGCGTCTCGTAGGTTATTGCCACTGTCGTTGGCAAATATAGTACGGTTACTATTACCTACGTCCAAGAGACTAACGTATAGAGACGAACCTTCTTATCTAGCAAGGCGGCGGCTGAATTTACGACTACCGTTGAAAAGGAAGCAAAGTCAGGAGCGTTAGGCCCCGACATAACGTCTATTACCCTTATACAAGTATAAGTTCTACTCTAGGCGACTTGAGATTGCAAGCTAATATAAAAATTCCTTAGTAAGATACCTTATAAGAGCGATAAAGACGCTCGGACGTACTGGACCGCTTTCGCCGTCAAGAATAACGACTTGAATCAGGGAACAACACGTTATATTGTTTGAGTCAAGTGAGAGGAGCTCGGCCTTTGGATGAAGGGCACAGGTCGACAGCGGTGATGAGGATAAGGAATAACTGCAGTTGCTGGGTGATTGGATAGCTGTCTATACACGGGTGAAGCAAGCAGTGACAGCATGGAGAAGAGATAATTACACGCTCGCTCAGTTCCTTCATCCAGCCGCTAGGAGGGCCGTCCCAGTCACACCCAGTGAGCGCCTCGTTGGCCGGAGGGTGGTCGCCAAAAGTGCAAATGTGGGCGAATGGGAAGACACCACCATGGATGTAGGGCGTGTCCGGGGCATGTCATCGGCGGCATATGCAGCAGGCAGCGACGGGGAACTGAGGGAGAGGGCCTGAAACGGGCCTGGAAAGGGGGGGGGGACGGTGGAATGGTCGCGCTGAAGGTTTGTCGCCCCATGGTAAAACCGATCGAGGCTCGCTCCCGGTCTTGACTTGACCCTCGGCTGACTGTGGGTGCTCTCTCGTCGTCTTGTTGCTCTGATATCCCCCCCATAAACCACTGCTGCTGTCGAGCACCCAAGGGACCTACCTCGCTTGCCGGTTATTCCGTCTTGGTCCCGTCTCGCCCATCTCTCTTGTCTTGTTTGTCTTCGGAGCCCAATCCACACACCCTGTTCCATCTCGTGCCCACCAACTTGGTGGCCCAGGACGCCCTCCTCCACCTCAAGAACCGGGGCCTTGTGTCCAACTCGGTACGCGGCCCTGGCCTCGAGATCGGCTAGCATGTCCCGTCGCTGCCCCGCGGGCCCGTCATCACTAGCTGGGGCGGAAGGCCGATCTGACCCTCTCCAACAACACCCGCGGGCACCCAATGTCTGAGATCCACGTCGTCTTCGAGATGGTCTCCACGACCCAGCTCATCCACTTGTCCGTTCGTTCAAAGAGGCTGTCATCCGTCTCCTTCGCCGAGCTCACGGACGGCAAGCCGAGTACGAGGGATGCCGCCCTCGAGGATGTTCCCGAGGAGGGCAACCCGAACGAGGACACGGCCGAGGCAGCCGCCGCCGCCGCGGCGCTTCTCGCTCCAAAGCCCATGGTTGGCGATGGTGTCGTCCTCTACGGGCAGGACTACCGTCTCGTCATTGCATCCTATGAGTTTGACCTGATCTGGTGAACTTCCTTCCCTCGCGCCAACGCCTTTTCTCCCGAAGCCCTCGCCGTGCGGGGGTACCAACGCTCCCTCCAGTTGCTTCAGCAACTGGCCCCGTCCGATCGGCCAACAGAAGTTGACGATGCGGCCACGCTGGCAGGCAGCTGAAAACTAGGCATAGACTCACAATTCCATCAGGCAGGCGAGCGGGGCCGCAAGGCGGCAGTCATCATGCAATCAATTCTGGAATGGAAATCCTATCTATCCGTCCGCCAACTTCCGGCCTTTCCTCCTCTTTGCTACCCCACTGAATGAGGTGTCTGGCTGCCCCCTTTGGTATTGTGGCAAACTTCGTCCTCTACGGTAAAAATCCTATCCTGCTCCACGGTTACGCCGTCCTGCCGCTTCGACGCAACCATCAACGCTGCCGAGCACCATCTTGTGCATCATGCCCGGCAAACGTGGGCCGGGTTTGGCAGCCTCTGGCAGCTCAGCTGTGACCTTCTGATCCACACAATTGGTTGCTGACACTGAAGTCGAGCTGTGCGCTGTTGGCACACCCGTCATCTAGCTTCGCCCAGCTTGGGACGCCCGTCCCTTGTCAGTCTCATGCATGAGCGAGGCAGCATGCATGCTCTTCACATCGTCTTCTGCACGATTGCCCTTTCTCCCACCCCGTGCCCAGCAGCTGCCCGCCGATGATCTCTGGTAATACGGCAAGCCCAGCCCGCTCTAGCGTGAGTTGACCCCGTCCAGGCATCGAGTGGACCTCGGGTGCTCGAGGCTGCACCCTTCAGAGTACCATCAACGATCCCTCACAGAGGGTTTTGTTTGACCCAATCCATCACAAGCCCATCGTAAACGGATGCAGACTCCAGCCCCTGCGGAGGGGTGAGAGTCGCAGCCTCCCTCGCGATCAACTCCTTTGCCTTCTCATCTCGCACGGTCACCGAGCAGTCGAAAGGCGCCGGCGCAACCACCAAGGGAGAGGCCGCTTCAGGTACTAATGTTAGCGGACGAGGCACGTAAAAACCGTCTTCTGGGCTTGCTCACTTGTTTCGAACCGGGGTGGTCCGGAAGGCGCAACCCTGATGTCAAATCCCCAAAGCACTCGGCTGATGACGATGAAAAGGCTCGCGTTGGCGACTTGCAGGCCGGGACAGGCTCGTCGGCCGACTCCAAAGGCATAATGCTTCTGCAGTGTCGCGAGCTCGGCGTCGTGCCATGGGTGGTCCGCGGGAAGAAACCTCGCAGGTACGAACTTCTCGGGACGAGGATACGTGCCGGCGTCGTGGTGCGCTGCGTAGGTGTTGGCGATGACAGTCGCTCCTCTAGGCACCTTGACACCCCTGTACGAGTCCGCATCGGTCGTGGCGTGCGGCACAGCAAGAGGCGAGAGGGATGACCAGCGGTGCAGCTCCTGGATGAGGGCCTCGACGTAGGGCAAATTGGGGCGGTCCTCCCACTGCGGCAGCCTGTCGCGCCCGACGACCTCGTCGAGCTCTTGCTGGGCGAGTTTCATCGCCTCGGGGAAGAAGATGGCCCCGCGAAAGAACCAATGCACAGATGCGATGGTCGTCTCGGTACCGGCAGACAGTATCTCGGCGACGATGCCGACAGAGTCCACGTGGCTCCAGCGCCCGACGTCGGGTTCAGCGAGGAAGCGGGCGAGAAAGCAGTCCTGCGCGATGCCCCTCTTGTAGCGGTCGTTCATGCGGTCGAAGAAGACGGAAAAGAAGCTGTGCCAGCGATCGTGCATCCAGTCGGCTCTCTTCCTCCACGGTGCGAGCGGCGCGGGAAGGTAGTCGAGGAAGGGCAGCCAGTCCGTGATCCAGGAGCCAGGGGAAAGATCTAAGACATCTCAGCATGATCGTTGCAGCCAGCCTGGGGCCTTGTTCACTCACGCTGCCAGAACAGCATCTTTTCGTCTCGAATCTTTCTTGGGACGACTGCATCGGAAGTTTCAAAGCGGGCTCCAAGGCTATTTCAACCGCCTGATGAGCATGCGTCGAGACACCAAGCGAGAGAGGTGGCCTTCACTTACAGCATGCTGAAGGTAACACTGCTCGAGTATCTTGCCGCCTCATGGTAGAATGTCTCTGGTCGAGCGGCGAGATTGACCAGAACGGCCCTGCTCTCGAACTCCTGATACGGCAGGAATATCTTGGAGTTCTGGCCGCTCAAGATTGTCTGCAGGACTCTTCTCCGGGCCTAGCAATCGCGTCAGATCAACTTGAGTGCCGGCTCCAGGGCTCGCGAGTTCACCTGCCCTCCAAGGCTCGCCATATGGCAGTGTAACTCCGCGAGAGTCACCAGTGACCCTATGGGCCATCGCCGAGGTCAACGGTCTGGAGTTGTACAAGGACCCCTTCTTGGCGAAGAGCTCGTCAAAGGCAGCCACGCTGCTGACCACGAACAGGGAGTTGCGGCCGACACGGTAGGAGTAAAAGTCACCATATCGCCTGGCCCATTCCGTAAGTACCAGATGCAGCTTTTTCCCACGGAGCTCGCTCCAGTTCCCGATCAAGGGGAGGCCCGGTGGTCCTGGTAGCAAGCCCGAGCCCGATGCTCTCAGGCCCAAGACCCCCACCAGCGCGACCAGAATGATGGCCCAAACGATGAAAGACATGGCGACCTCTGAGATAAAAACGAATAGTACTGCTGTAAAGAAAGAATTGTACACAGCAAAGGAATTTTCAGCTACAGCTGCCAATCACTTTATATCGCACCCTTTTCTTGACGCTGATGCAATTCGTCTCGTGATCTCAGCTGCTGCCCAAGACTTCTCCGTGTCTCTGGCGTCCCGGCGACAGGTACCAACCAGCCGGCGTTACTTAAAACGGCGGCGTTCAAGGACCAGCTTTGCGCCCCGTCCCGTCTCAAGGCATGGGCTAGCGGTTCGGCGCTCTCCCTTTTCGGAATCTGGCCCATGGGATGCTCCCGCACGCGCTACACGGCATGAATCACGCCATACCTCGGGCTTGGCCCCCCCAGAACGTGCTGGCCAAAAGCGCCCTGACATGCGGGCGGTTGGGAGTCGTGCATACCAAACAGCAGTCAACTGCGTTCTGCATTGCGAATTCCCACCATGGCCTCGTTCCCATTGGATGATCATTTCCCAGCAGTTCCCAATGTCTGCCTTGGCGAGACAACCCCTACACCATCCCTCTTCGATCTGGCGGGCAAGACTGCCCTAGTCACGGGCGGCAACGGGGGCATCGGCAGGGGCATCGCACTTGGTCTTGCGGAGGCGGGTGCCGACATCATCATCATCCAGATTCCTGGGGAGGTATCGGATTTTCCCCAGCAGCTGGCCAAGTCGACAGGCCGACGCGTGGACACTTACGACTGTGACCTTGCATCTTCCGACGCAATCCGCGAGACGGTGAAAGATGTTCTTGAGCGTGACGGGAGGACCGTCGACATCCTGTGCAATGTCGCCGGAATAAGTGGCGGGTTTGTGCCCATTCTTGACGAGACCGACGCCCATCGGGAGCTGGTGAGTTCGATGTGAATTTTCATACCAACATTTCCAAACATGCACCCAACATGAACAGAACCTCAGCTGACATCTCACGCAAAAGGTCGTTCAAATCCATTACCATGCTGTATACGTTCTGTCCCAGCTCATCGGCCGGCACTTGGCAGAGCGCGGACAAGGCGGAAAGATCATCAACATTGCGTCCATCGCGGCTGAAAAGGCCATGACAAGATTCTCCGTCTACGGCCCCGTCAAAGCGGCCGTCGGACAGCTTACAAACTCTCTGGCCAACGAGCTTGCCGTGTATAACATCCAGGTTAACGTGCTGTACCCAGGGTAAGCCATTCCGCACGGGTCCTTCTCGTCAGGTAGCTGATCGCATTGCTCTTAGTTGGATACACACGCCCATGTCCGCACGCAGCTTCGGGGACGCGGAAGCAAGTGCCCGCATTGTCAAGACGGTGCCCGCGGGCCGCTGGGGCAAGCCGAGTGATTTCAAGGGTGTTGCGGTATTCCTCGCGAGTGCTGCGAGTGACTACGTTACGGGTGCGCGAATCTATGTTGATGGAGGAACACACAGCATGTAAATTGAGACCATTCAAGCACATAGAAGATTGTTCATGAGTTCTTTGATCTTTTCCGCGATCTCCTATCCATTGCTCCCTACTCCATCCAGCCCCTCAAGTCTTGCTGCATGCCAGCACGCCACTTCTGTGCCGAGGGCAAGGTGGGAAGAGACATGAAGGCGTGAGGCACTCCGGGATAGACGTGCAACGTGGTCTCGACCCTGAAATGACCCGATGAATCATGTTAGTTGCACCATCTTTTGCAGTTCACGGTCATCAAGGATCCGCGTGGCACTTACCCAGCAGCCCTCAACTTTTCCTCCATCAAAAGACCCTCGTCACGAAGCGGATCAAGACCAGCGATGTGCAGTGACACCGGACACAGTCCGAGAAACTCAGTCGAGGGCAGAAGAAGCGGCGAAACGTTCGGGTCCGTGGGATCAGGTTTGTACAGGTCCAAAAACGACCTGATGATAGCCGTGTTGAGGAAAGGCGCATCTGCATTGGTCTCCAGCGAGCTGCGACTCCCCTGGAGCAGTTCCACCGGGAAGTGGTCTGGATGGACGGTGGACGGGGTGCCGAGAACGAGGCCCCGAACGCGAGGGATCGAGGCATCATGCTGCCCCAGTGCCCGACGAGCTACGGAAATGGCCAGGCTGGCACCGGCACTGACTCCCCCGACGAAGATTCTCTCCAGGTCAATGCCGTGGAGGGCCCCATTCGCCGCAACCCAGCTAAAGGCTGACCATGCGTCGTCGACAGGGGCTGGGAACGTCCACGCAGGTGTGTGGCGGTAGTTGACGTTCAAGACCACTGCACCTGTGCTGAGTGCGATTTGACGACAGAAGGGGTCCTCCGTCTCGAGGCTGCCAAGGTGATAGCCGCCGCCATGGAACGAGATGTACAGAGGCAAGCCTACTTGGGTGTCTAGAGGAGAAGAACTGCCTTGATGGGGTTTGTACAGGCGGATGGGAATGCGGACGCCGTTGGTGGTAGGGATGTCGAAATCAGCGACATCCAAGCCAGCATCTGAAAGGAATAGTTAGTCCAAGGGATTTCTCAATGCGAGCTGCACGATAGTGGGAGATCAGGCCAGATTATGATGCTTTTGGAATTCCTTATTCTTACCCGGACGACTGAGGACATCAGCGAACAGCTTCGCAGTCCTGGCGTTTGCCAGGTCGCGACGTTCTTCGAGGGTGGCGGCCGCCGGTGATGCTGGACGCTTCCAAGTCTTCTCGAACTGGATCCATTCCGGCGCAGGACCGCTCGAGTACCGGGTAAAGTCGGCCATTGGAGGGGAAGGCAAGGTGACGGACGCAATGGTGTGCTGGAGGAGTGACATGAGATGATGATGGTAGGAATGATCACCTCAACATCAGGTCAGATCGCAAACAGGTGAAGTCCGAAGAGAGTTGTCTAACTAATAGCGCAGTTCTATCTGAGAGATACCGAGGCCGATTGCGGGATCTTGACGAAATAAGTATCGCCGACATGACGGAACTTGACATTAACCCCATGCTCACTGGGAGCACGGGCTCGGCCTGGGCAGAGGGCTGGCCTGCTTCCATGATTCTCGACTATGTAAAGGAGTTTGTCTCAGAATTGACGATATTCTCTCTATTCGACTCTCTGAATCTTGCTGCTACTCGACTACCTGAATGTCCTCTGCGTCGTGTCCAAACAGCCAGTCTCTCCTCTCCTTGTGGCCCCAGTATATCGGGTTCTTCTCGTCGTCCTTCGTGATCCAGATGTCTCTCTCCCGTTGCCCTTCCCCGTCCGGTAGATGATACGCCTCCTGAAGCACCCTGCCGGCTTTCTGTACCTTTGATGCCCGGGGCTGTCGGAGGGCGTGATACTTGTGCAGTCTCCCGGCAAGAGACTGCCTCGTGGTCCCAGAGAGCATCTTCCGCAGCACGGCTGCATCCTCGCAAGCCATGGCCGCGCCGGACGACATGTACGGCAGCATCGGGTGAACCGCGTCTCCCAGGAGAACCGCCTTGCCGCTTCTATGGACCCAGTTGTCCACGAGGTCCAGGTCGTATAGGCGCCACTTGAGGAAATCCTACGGGTGAGATGATGATTAGCAGACAGAAACACAACGCTCAGAGCCTCAGGAGGACGCATATACTTTTCCAGATAGCGCTATCAGCTTCTGCACGCGCGATTCCCAGCCCGCGAACCGCCGCAGCAGCTCAGAGTTGTCCGAAATGACCAACTTGTTCTCGCCCGGCTGGAAAGGGCGGTCCTGCATCGAAGTCTTCGAGCAGCAGAAGACGACATTGTAGACCTCTCCTCCTCGCACGGGGTACCCAATAACGTGGGCCTCTGGGCCGCACCACGAGGTCACCCACGGTTGGGAGATGAGATCTCGCATCTCGGGGTCTGACAGGAGCTCATGGGCCGGGATCAGTATGCGGTATACGATGTCGCCCGTGTCAGTCGGGGGCAGCTCATGGCCCTGGAACTCAGCCCTTGCGCTGCTTTGCGCGCCTGATATCTTGTCAGCGCCGAGTTCAGGATTTCAAGGGGTTGCTTTACCGTCTGCAACAACCACGAGGTCGCCGCGCACCGTCTCGCCACCTTGGAGAATGGCGGCCGGCACGTCCCAGTCATAGTCTTCCACCCGGTTTCCGGCCCGTATCACGACTCCGAGTTCCAGTGCTCTCTCCAGCAACACCGTATGGTAGTCAGCTCGATGGACCATCAAGTAGCTGCCCCCAAAATCCAGCTCCGGCACTCCGTGCGGCATGTCAGCCAGCAGGGCACCATTGTCATAGCGGACGAAGCGGTTGCCATTGGAATGCGTCTTCTTGAGATACGTCGTGTTGACACCCCAGCGGCGTAGAATCTTGAAGCAATTGGGCGGGATGCGCATGCCAGCACCGACCTCGCCGAAACTGGCAGCCTGTTCGAGAATCGTGATCCGATGGCCATCGAGGGCGAGCCCGATGGCGGCGAGGAGGCCACCGAGCCCAGCGCCTACAATCACGATGACCAATTTGTTGCCGCTGTCTTGTCCGGCGGCGTTTGCCGAGGCAGAGGCAGAAGGGGCGCCCTCTCCGTCAGCCATATTGATGCGTGATTGCGTGCTGTGGCTCTCCCACCTGGGACAAATTGGGCGACTGGATAATTTTAAGGAACGCGACGTGGTGCTATCTGCGTCCTGCCTTGAGAAGCTCGTCGGGTTTCATTCCTATGCTTTGCCCTCTTCCCGTGTCCATACATACCTCCAGCGCCGTCGGCATTTGATGTCCGATATGACGGCCATGGATCACCGAGAGCCCGGGAAGGGGGCCGGCGTTAAGCCTGAAGGGGCACCGCCGAGGACCCCACGGTTAATGCCCCACCTCGGGGGTTCCTGTAGCAGGGGGTTCCCCTGACGATCATGTCGCATCCGCACAATGGCCTTATTCCCGTACCTCCACGTCGGGGCTAAGCAAGTGTCTCACGATCCCCCCTGACACTTGCTTAGCCCCGACAGTAGCCTCCATGATGCTTGGATAGCGAGGATGGCGTGCTTGAAGCCCTGATTCGAGGAGCTGTACCAGGCTCAGTGACGGGTCTGGGGTCAGAAGCATCCCAAAGGAGATCATCTGTCTCTCAACTCGTCACACTTCTCGCCATGTCGGGTCTCAATTTGGTGCATGTTGATCAGGCCTCGTTCGCGAAGAAGAGGAAGCTCGGCCCTGGCGCTTGCAAGAGGTGCCACGAGAGGAAGGTAAAATGCGATGGGGGTATGTCCAGTCCCTTGCATCCCTATCGCCGAGCTCTGGTGGGAAAGTAACACGCGAGCTCGCAGGCTCGGCAACCGAGGGACGGAGCCCTTGTAGCGTCAGTATTCGGAGTTCCCTTTACGACTTTCGCCTTTGCGTCTGACTTTCAAGCCATCTCACAGAACTGCGTGGCCTCGGGAGACACATGTCGGTGAGTCGATGTGTTAAGAGACTCGTGTCAGCTTCATGTTTCATGCGCAAGTTCTTGCCTGATTGGATTTTTATTTCAGAACTCATGTCGATGGCCGATCAAGAAACAACCTCAATGCGTCTCTTCAACTGAATGTTGATCCCACATCCAGTTGGCGAAGGTCAGTACCCGTCATCTGCACATAGGATTTTGCCAGCGTCTTCACGACACGTTGCTTCTGCTAACACGTCTGTTTCTCCGCATCCAGTCAAGATGAGCCACTGCAGGATGTCTCCCGTGAGCAAGCCCGTTGTGGCGAGCTGCCCATCGCCGGACCCGTTCTCACAACACCTCCGTCCGAGGACGCAGGAGAACTCCCTTGGGACGCAAATGAAATGATGACGGCGACCATGGTACGAGAAGAACAAAGGTATCCTGCTGAGATTCTGAGCATCACATCTGCATCTGCCTCTTACATCCCTCCAGGTGTGAGTCCCGGGATGGAGAACTTACGAGTGAGCGCAAGCCGTGGGAGTTTGAGTAAAAATATGGCAGCCGCCACCGGACAACTGTCCCCGCCATATGCCACGATTCAAGGCCCGGCGGAGCCTCCTGCTGCTCCGTCTATGCCTCTGGATCGATTCGAGGCCTACGTTAAGGACACGCTGGGTTCCTACGCTCCGTCCTTCCAAAAGCAGCAACAACGAAACCCCATGAACGGACATCAGGGCGGGAGCGGGTTGGACAGTCACACATCGTGGGATGGCCAAGGCTACCACGGCTCCGCCGTTCGACCAATCGATGTCAACATGTCTATCCGCTCAACACTCGACTTGGAGAAGCAAGTCACAGAACTGGACTGGGCCGACATGGAATATCTCAAGGCGAAGGGAGTATTCGATTTACCCCCGCGGAAGCTTCAAGAAGATCTCGTGGAAGCATTCTTTTCAGACGTGCATCCAACTGCACCGGTCATCAACCGCGCCGAGTTCTTGTCGACTTTCTACAGCAACGGTCATCCAAGTCGTCTGCTTCTCTTTGCAATCTTCACCACTGCTTCACGTGCTTGCCGGAATCCGGCGTTGCTGGACAAGCGGGGGACAAATCAAGGCAGTGCGCAACGATTTTACAAGGCGACCAGGGTAAGCATGCCGAATATCCCTTGGCCTGAGCATTCGTTGGTGCAAGTACATACCTTCAAGTTGGTGGCTAACGGAAACCTCTAATAGGCTCTGCTGGACACGGGCTATGAGCGCAATCAACTTGTTCGAATACAGTCGTTGTTGCTTCTGACATGGTGGTGGGACAAGAAGGACGACGGAGGGAGGAACATGAGATCCTGCGCTGTGGACGCGATCAACACAGCCCAAAGCTTAGGAATGCACCGATGGTAAGTGGAATCACTGGCATTGTTGAGGTCCGAAAATTCTCATCGAACCAGGGACCATTACCCCAAGGATGACATCGTTCTAGCCCGGATCTGGAAGCGAATATGGTGGACATGCTTCGTAAGTTGATCCCGAGCCTGCCTGGAAGCCTGATCTAACAGAGCACCAAGAACCGCGACGTCGCCGTCGCAGTAGCTCATGGGCTCCCATGTCTCCTGTCCCTGGAAGAGTTTGATGTCCAGCCCCTTTCCGTGGAAGATTTCGATGAGGAGCCGTCTGTCCCCGGCCAGCTGCGGCGCTGGAGGAACGAGCCAGTCGAGGTGTCATTTTCGATCCAAGTAATCAAGGTCGCGGAGACCCTGCACCACGTCCACACGGCTTGCTTCGTCACTCCAAGCCTTCAGCAGACTCTGACTAGGTCAATTTCAGAGAGGGAATCGCATCTCTCATTCCTCTTGCAGGCCGGGCAACGACCGGCACCTCCGGGCTCTCGCGGCGTGAAAATCGCCTTCCCAGACGACTACAACGACCACGGCATTCAACTCTGCCGGCAGTGGCTGGATGAACTTCCTGCCATCTCGAAATACGATGTTGATGATGTTCAAAGTCACGAATTCTATCCAGGATTTCTTCATGTTCTGTACTTGTGAGTACCTAAAAGCTCCACGATGTTGAGGGGTGGCCCTGACACCCCCTGATGAAGCACGAACGTTATGCTTCGGTTCAGGGAAAAGGCAGTTCTCCGCCCATCCAACGGCCGAGCCGAGGCTGAGAGGCTCTATTGCCAAGCTCGCGGCATCGCTGCCGCAACCATGATCAGCAAGATTCTTCGCAACGCGAGGGCGCACAATCACATCCTGCGTTTCACGGGCCAATTGTATGACTGACCATCTCTAACAGCCCAACATTGTTCTCACAGGGGACCAGCTAACCAGTCTGGCCATCTTCAGGACGGTGTCTCTTTACAATTGTCTCATCTTCTTTCTCATCGAAGGACAGTCACCACGCGAAGAGGTGCGCCGTGACGCGCAGACCAAATATTCGCAATGTCTGCACATCCTTTACGAATTCAGCCAGCTATGGATCAGCGCGTCCTTGACCCATCGGCTTTTTGAAACCTTGCAGGCCCATATGCAGATAAGCCAGCCTGTCCATTCTGGCGGCGCTTTATCATCCTCGGCATCAACCTCGTCCGTCTTGGCCGCTGAACCATTCGGTACACCCGTGCCCGGTCTACGCGTTTCAAGCGACATCACCATGTCCCATTTCAGAGAGTATGTTCATTTTAAAGACGACTGCGTTCCAGATCCAAAGCTGACCGCTCACCAGACTGTTGGAAACCGAGTTCCACTACGACGACTTGAGCACCGTGGGAACTGGGCTGAGTCTGGATCCATCGAACGGCCTAGACAGCAATCTTCCGTTCCCGGGAGTCGTGAATCAGTACTACCTGGAAGACGGCTCTCCGCCTTCACCCGATTTCAGCTTGCCCCTCGGCGCCGGGGCGCCAGACGCTGTGGACGTCGCGAGGTGGTAAGTCGCGGATTCGGAACGGCAGGTTTTTCATCCAACATTGAGCTGACCCGTGGCTTCCAGGATTGATTTTTTCGGTTTAGGAGAAGGAGCTGCTGCTGACGATGCACATGTCCAAATTTATGGTGACAAAGGGACCTTGGCATAATAAGGTTCCACGTTGTCCGTAATGCATCTCGGAGCTGCAGCTGTGGGGTTCCGGAGCTTTCATGGAACGGTCGATGACGCGAGGTCGCCAAACCCAGAGTAGCATCGCCGACCCGTGACAGCACACTAAGATCGGGTCAGTGGTCCCGGTATGGGTCCAAGAGAGCACAAATATAATGAATGGGTGGATCAGTCTGCGCATTATCTCATGAGCTCTCAACGCTCTCTTCTACTCAGAAGTCAGAACCACATCTTCTTGCTCTTGCACCATGTCATCAACCAACTCAAGTGGCTTCGTGTCCGTATCAGCGGCACCGGAGATCCAGCTCTTCTACACTATCACATCAGGCCTTCCTCTCGTCCCGGGGAAGCCAGTCATCGTACTTTCCCACTCTCTCTCGGCTGCCACCTGGCTATGGGACAGCTTTGTTGAGGAGTTCTCCGCCGATTACACCATCGTGCGTTACGACATACGGTTTCATGGCCAGTCTCCCCTCTCTCCGACGGCAAACTTTGACTACGAGGCCGGTCACACGATCGATGACTTGGCTTCGGATGTGGTCAAGCTTCTAGATCATCTCGGCATCGAGCAGGCGGAGGCGTTCATCGGCCTCAGCATCGGAGGCGGTATTGGCGTCGCCCTGGCTTCTTCACACGCCAATCGATTCCGTCACTTCGTCATCGTTGGCACCCGCGCAAATACCTCTCCAGGAGACGACAAGGTCTGGGATGATCGTATCGCGCTAGCTCAGGCACAAGGAGTACCGGCGCTGGCAAGGCAAAGTGTCGACAGGTGGTTCAATGCCCAGTGGAGGGCCGCAAACGCGGACCTGGTGGCCAGCATCGCAAACAAGGTTGGGGCTCAGTCCCTCCAAGGCTATATTGCCAGCGTGGCGTCGTTGAGGACGCTGGATCTTTGGCCACACGCCGCCGCTATCAAGGAGCACGGCGACGAATCCAAGACCTTGTTCGTGACTGGGGAAGAAGATGCGGTACCCGTGATCGAGGAGACGAAGGGGCTTGCCGCCCAAGCGGGAAGTAAGGTCGTGGTGGTACCAGACGCTGGGCACATCACTCATGTCCAGCAGCCGGTGGCGTTTTCCAGATTGCTCAGGCAGGTGCTGGACGGGCAATGAATTAATACGGCCGAAAGATCATGATGATAGAGCTTTCAATTTCAAGGACAGCTGGTTCTGAACGCAACATTCACGCCTCTCGATTGCTTGTCTACTAGAAAGAGTAGCTGCCTCTTATTCGTCCTGTTTACCAAGCTTGATCTTGACCGCCTTTCTCTGGTCAACCCAAGCAGTGTTCTGCTCACCCAGCCATATGTTCCTGGACGCCTGGACCGCTTCCTCCAGCTCGGTGTACCTACCATTCGACACATAGATTGACTTTCCGTGATAGTCGCGATTCAGCGCCAGATAAATAATCGCTCGCGCGACCTGCGCTGGCGTGTTCACAGGAAGCCCCTTCTCCTGCCAGACACGGGCGACCTTCGCCGTGAATGGCGTGAGCGTGAACCATGGTGCAACGACATTGGCCCTGATCAAACCTTCCTCTTGGAGAGTGTCGCGGAGCGATCGAACCAGCCCAATGACACCGTGCTTGGAGGCGTTGTAGACTGGGATGCCGGGCGTGTCGAGGTATGAGGCCGCGGAGCCCGTCAGCACGAGAGACCCCTTGATACCAAGGCGACGGAAGTAGCTGAGCGCCAACTTGGTAGTGTATATGGCGCCGCGGATGTTGACGTCAAGGACCACGAGTGTTGGCGCCTTCAGTTTGCCCTCATCGTCAAACGTGTCCACGAAGGCATCCTCGGCCACCTCGTCGATGCCGGCATTGCTGAGCACAACATCTACACGACCGTGCTTTTCTACCGTTTTTTCAAACACGTTGCGCTGGTCCTCCCAGTTGAGAACGGAACCGTGGAAGAAGACGGCGTTTCTGGAAGCGTTGGTGAGTCAGGGACAGCCTTGATGGCGGGCTGACAGGAGATCAATAAGGTACCTACCCTCCCAAATCGGCCTCGAGCTTCTCGCTAGCAGCGCCATTGGTGTCAAGGAATGACACTTTGGCCCCTAATTCGACGAGTAGTCGTAGTCTGCCGAGCAGTCTCGTCAGTAATCAGCCCTCAGTCCGGAAATGCTGGCTGGCTCATACGTGGCCTCTCCGATGCCGGTCGCGCCACCTAGATACACCAGTCAATACAAAGAGCAGGCTGAAATCAAATGTTGGGGAGACAAACCCGTGAGAATGACAACTTTGTCCCGAGCTTCCTTGAAGAGGGGATCGTCGGCCGGAATGTCGAAAGGCATCTTGTTGCAAATTGATATGGGACTGACAGCGAAACCAATTGGGAATCACGGCAACACCACGCTTATCCCCGTGTGAGACCATCTCCCCTCCTCCATTATTATCATCGATTCTGGTGATGGCAGCCTCGCGCGAAGGTGCCACCGAAAGCTCAATGATCACCTTCAGGGTCCCGATGGCGACATCGACGTGGGTCTTGAGCCCATCGCCGAACTGCCGAAGTGGCACGAAGGAGCAGCGATCGCACTAGCCTGGATCACGACATCCCTGGCGCGGCGCGCCATTCCTCCCATGTGGCATGGTCCCTTCCCCCACGACGGCGCTTCCTCTTCTGATCTTAGTGTATGTCGACAGGGATAGCCGCAAGGCACGTTTCTCTGGGTCCCTGACGCCGGGAACAGCCCGATGCGTTCCCAGCCTAGCATCTCAGCCAATGCAAGGTAACACTAGCGGTTCCATTACCCGCCGGAAGAGCCAAGTCGCATATCCTCTTAATCGTTGAGATGTCCCTCCTATGGCGAACATCTCGTCAAAAGGTACTTGCGGGTGACAGAGTCAGCACGGTGCCAACATGTCGACCAAAGACTGGAAAACGCCCGACAGCGACATTCTTGCAGACCATTATGTCAACGAGCCCAAGCCCATCCGGGTCGTCGTCCTCGGCGCCGGTATAGCTGGAATCGCCTTCACATATCTGGTTAAGGCGCTCGAGAACGTGTCTTTCACCATTTACGAGAAGAATCCCGACGCAGGAGGCACCTGGCTTGAGTCCACCTACCCAGGCGTCTCGTGTGACGTGCCCGCACACTGCTACTCCTTCACTTGGGCAGGGTATGTGCCTCCTGAATCGTAGTAATTACCTTGCGTTCATGTCCTGTACTAATCATTCGACAGGAATCCCGATTGGAGCAAGGTCTATGCCAGTGGCCAGGAGATTGCGCAGTACTACCAGAAGCTTGCTCGCGAATACGGCGTCTACGATCATACGAAATTCGGACACCGCATCACAGGCGCTGAATGGGACGATACAGCAGCGGTCTGGAGAATTTCAGTCGAGAATCTAGCCACTGGCGAGGTCCATGTCGATGTGGCTGAGGTGTTCATCAATTGCGGCGGTGTTCTCAAGTACGTGTCTGGCGACAGATGTCCGCTCCCTTCCATCAGGGGCCATCGGAAAAGCTCACAAATGTCCTTGGCAGCAACTGGAAATGGCCGGCCATCAAAGGGCTCCATGACTTCCAGGGAACCTTGGTGCACACCGCACACTGGGATGACAATCTCGACCTCACCGGGAAGAAGGTCGCAGTGATCGGATCTGGCGCGTCTGCGATTCAGGTTGTGCCGACAATTCAACCAGGTAAGCTACAGCCGTCTTTAGAGTATCCTCTCTTCTCTTAACCCTGGCGTCACAGTTGTCGAGAAACTCATCAGTTTCCACCGTTCTCCGTCCTGGATTGCTACCGAATTTGCTGGTCAATTCGCCGCTCATGGCAGAACCACCACGTACAGCGAGGACGAAAAACGCCGATTCCGTGACGACCCGGCGTACTTCCTGCAATACCGCCAGGACATTGAGCACGGCATGAACGCGAGGTTCCCAGCCTTTTTCAAGGAATCCGGGGCGCAGAAACTTGGCTTTCAGAACGTCTCCAGGTCCATGCGCGAAAGGCTGGGCAACGACGAGGAGCTTTGCCAGAAGCTCATCCCGAAGTTTCCGCTGGGTTGCCGAAGGGTCACGCCCGGGCATGGATATCTCGAGGCCCTGAGAGAAAAGAACGTGATGGTCGAGACATCGGGCATTTTGCGCGTCACGGAAGTGGGCGTTCAGACGGCGGACGGCAAATTGCACGAAGTCGATGTCATCATCACGGCCACTGGCTACGAGACCTCTTACGTTCCTCGATTTCCCATTGTGGGTTTGCGAGGCGTCAACCTGCAGGAAGAATGGGCCGAGAAGGGTGCCCGCGCATACTTATCCGTCGCAGTGCCGTCGATGCCCAACTACTTCTGTGAGCTCATTCTCTTGTCGTTTCCAGGCACTCCTACTGATGAACATATGCAGTGACTACGGGACCGAACTCGCCAATTAGTAACGGCTCGCTCATCCCTGCGATCGAACGCCAGGTCGACTTTGCTCTGGCGTTCATCCAGAAACTTCAGACGCAAGACTTGAGATATGTAGTTGTCACTGAGGAGGCCACTGAAGAGTTCAACACGTGGAAGGATGAGTTCATGAAAGGCATGACGTGGTCAGGGGCCTGCACAAGTTGGTACGTACCACAGAACGTCTCGACACTATGTTGAAGAGGCATCATGACTTGGTTCTCAAGCTGACTTCGCGAAACAGGTACAAGAACGGCTCGGCTGACGGTCCAATTATCGGCAAGTGTCCTTACCCATACCACCCACCGCTGTCTTTGTTTTTGAAGCTGACCAGCGACGCTGTCCCGCCAGGCCCTTGGCCCGGATCTGTCAACCACTTTCTTGAGGCCCTCAAACAGCCGCGATACGAGGATTTTGTATATAAGCACCATTCGAGGAACCGGTTCAGATACTTTGGTGATGGGCTTGCCCCGAATGAGGCGAAGGGACTGCCACTCGGCTCCTACATCAAGTAAACAGTGAACAGAGTCCTCGAAATACACCCAGCATTCCAATTATGGGTGAAATACGCATTCTAGTTTCCCTTTCAAATGGTACATGAAGTGAAATCACAACACCAAGGGCCGAAGACCGCAAGTGTCGGAAGCATAACACCGGCCACATGCCAGCACAGATGAAAGCGTTAGTCAGGAGTGAGATGGTCAGTGTTTTCACTTTCGGTATCGAGTTGAACTTGTCATGATCACGAATGGTTCTCAAAATCAAATTCTGTGTTTCTGAAGCAATGAGCATTGGAGTTGGACTGGGTCATTGGGCCAGTCTCGACGGCCGGCGCAGTGGCGCCATCGATCACTCATCAGCGAAGATATTGGCATGGCCGAGGAACAAAAGGTCCCTTCAAGGGGCTAACGAACTAGCAGGCATCGATATGTCCGAACTCCGCAAATGATGGGGGCCGTGTATAGCCCCTCGGCGTTACTCGATTCGGCAACGCCTTTCGTTTCCAACGCTCTGGTTCTAGCCCGGTCGTGGTTCCAGATCTCCGGGCGCTACGCATGGCATTTCCACCGCCAGGTCTGTCAAATATCGCTGATTTCTCGGTCATTGCTCTGAGATGATTGATGCCAATTCTTGCGTCATTGCTAGCGCTTCATGGGCAGCGACTTGAGCCGCCGGGGCTCGCTGCCAACCACGGAGATGGACAAAAGCAAGCATCACTGCGTTGTCTACAAGGCCTCTTTGTGTGAGAGATGTATACACATGGATATCGCGACAGACTTGCATTTGTTCCCGACCCTCACCCACCATCATCGTCTTCGTACAGGGCGCCGCTCCGAGATCATCCTCATCCGTTCTCCTATCATCTTTCCATTTGAGCCCAAGCTATCAAGCGCCTTTCGATCACAATGGGTCTCTGGGTGTTGGAACCCAAGTCTGACGAGAAGGTCCCGGGGACTGTCTACATCGAGCGAGAAAATGAAGAGTCGCGCATCAAGACCGTCGGCCTCAAGACGGGCACCGGTCGCCACGCGGGCATCATCCTTGTGCCGCAGCCGTCTGACTCGCCCAACGACCCTCTGAGTACGTAGTAACTCTCTGAAATCTGGAGGATTGATCTGGTTGCTGACTTTGAAGCCTCACAGACTGGCCGGAGCGGTATAAGCTATTCCACAGCTGGTTCCTGGCCATCGGCAGCGGCCTCTCCTCTGGCACGGCCTTCTTCCTCAACCCGTCCCACAAGGTCATGGCCGCGCAGATCGGCACGACCATGACGCAGCTGTCTCGCTCGGTCAGCTTCTTAATGCTGGCCCTCGGTATCGCGAGTATCACCACCACTCCCCTGGCTCGCATGTATGGGAAGCGCCCCGTCTTCCTTGGGCTTGGCATCATTGGCATCATCGGGTACAGCGTCCTTCTGTCAAACCCCAGAGACATGCGCTACATCTACGCAGGCCGCTTCTTCTGGGGTGCTTGTGTGAGCGGCCTCCAGTATCTCGTCAGCTCAAGCGTTGGAGATCTCTTCTTCGTCCACCAGCGCGGCTTCCACCTCGCCCTGTGGCACCTCGGACTCTCGGGAGGCAATGCACTGGGCCAAGTACTGGCAAGCCAGATTGTTCAGGGTCAAGGTTACGAGTGGGCGTTCCGATATGCGTACGACCCAAGTTCCCCCTGACATCCTCGCCTCGACTAACGTTTTTCCAGCGTCATTTTCATGTCTGTGTACATCACGCTCCTCTTCTTCCTCATCCCCGAGACAACATACAATCGCCCGAAGAAGTTCGACACAGACGTCCACGAGAACCTAGCGCAGGAAGACTCGGATGAGGACACCAAGGTGGAAAGCCAGTCCGTCAAGGGTCAGCCTCCAACCGGTGAGAATGAAAAACGTGCTGTTGAGAGCTCGGCTGCGACTTCTATCGGAACCCAGGACCCGGAGGCGCCTCAGACGGAGGAGAAGCCCAAGACCTGGGTGCAGGGCCTCAAGATCTACAACGGGAAGTTCAGCAACGAGAACTATCTGCGCGCCGTGCTCTCCCCGTTCGTCACTTTGATCCTTCCCGCCGTCCACTGGGCCGCCTACTCCTACGGTCTGACCGTTGCCTTCGCCGCTGCCATCTCCGTCAGTCTCGCCCAGATCTTTGCTGTCGCGCCGTACAACTTCACGACCGGCGCCATTGGTCTCACGGTTCTGTCTCCCTTCATAGGCAATATCATCGGCAACTTCATCCCCGGACCCGTCGCCGACTGGCTCGTGACCTACATGGCTGGAAAGAACGGCGGCATCTACGAGCCCGAGTTCCGCAACATCCTATGTATCCCGGCATTGATCACCGGCGCTGCTGGATTCTGGGGATTCGGCCTCTCCATTCACTACCGAATCCACTGGTTTGCGCCCGTCTTCTTCTTCGGCCTCTCCGCCTTCGCCGGCGCCATCATGTCGCTCGTGTCGAACACGTACCTGTTGGACTGCCACCGAAAGCACGCTCAGGATGCCTACGCTGCGGTCACTCTGGTCAAGGCCGTATCGAGTTTCGCCCTCTCGTTCTTTGTGAACGACTGGCTTACCAAACATGGTCCCATCAACGTGTTCTTCGTCATTGGCTCCATTCACGTGGTCGGTTGCCTCTACGGTCTATTCCTCTACGTGTACGGCAAGAGAGTAAGTGACCTCTATCAATAAGAAAAAAAGACGCTTTGCTAACTTGGGGTTTCAAAGATTCGTCTGGCCATCGCCAAGTCGGAAAGGATTCAGAACATGCTGCGGTGGTGCGGCAACTCGGAGTAATAAGGCATCCATGATGGTGCAGGAAGGTGGCAATAGCAAGACTCCTTGAAATCCCTCTAGCGTCGTGAGGAATTACATTTCTGTAGTAATGCTATGAAGAGTTTATGTCCCTGCAGTCAGTTCTCCTCGCAGTCTTTCGGCATCAGGTGCTGGTGGTGGATGATGTCCTCGCCACGGGGCGGACGCCCTGTGAGGTCCTGCGGCTGATGGGTGAGGCTGGCGCCGGCCCCGAAAATGTGAGCGTCATGGTTGTGGCCGAGTTCCCTGTTCACCATGGCCGGGAACTGCTGCGCCGGCATGGCTTTGGCAGAGTCAATGTTCATAGCCTTTTGGTCTTTGGCGGCGCCTAGGCAGGGGATGAGGGTATACTGGATGTTGAATTCTTGGCCCTGGGTTAGTGTTGCCTTGTGAAACAGATTGTGTTTCTTTAGCGCCTGGTATTGATAACAGCCACACTCAACTATTTTAGGGAGAAAAGAGAAGCATCACGGTAGTTTGCATCGTCATCGATAGTTTCCTCGGCTTCTCAGGGAAATACGTCTTAGACCTGGGGAAGCCCCCGCACCATGTAGACCTGTCCTTTTCACCATCGCCACCACTGCCACCACTCCCAAGGCCGAAAAACAAGGAGATTCAATCCACAACGACAATGAGGCATGTACCTTATCTGAAGCTACCCGGACCGTCGACGATGGTTCACCTCAAACCAGGTTTAGGGGGAAGATGGCGGCTCCAATGGCGGCGTCTCCAGTCGTTCCGCCACCTCCTTCTTCCAGTCGAACCAGATGCCGACGAATTTAAAGAGCGACGTGCTGTGACGTCCAAATCCCAGCATTCAAAACTAAGTCGGAACCCCCCCGCCCAACACCCCTGCATTTGGAACACCCAGAAATCCTTGGCACGCAACACCCCCCACCCCCCCCCCCTCCTTTTCAACCACCCATACTGCAACCACCTTATTCAACCACAATACAATCACTGGCTTCCTCGGGGCTGTTTCACCTGCTCTTTTCAGCTACCGGGGTCTGGGTCCGGCCAACTGCAACCTGGGCCCGGTGGATCTGTTCAATGTTGACGAATCGTTGGTTGGAGTCTGGCACAACCTTCTTCCGTTTGACCGTAGTTGTACCCTCCAGCCGGACCTTCAGAGCTTCAATTTCCTGTGCCTGTTGAGCCAATTGGTAGTCCTTTTCGTTTATAACCTTCGCGTAGATGGGTGCCGGAGCTGGGGGCCCAGTTATCAAAGTAGGCCCGACGGTCTGATGTCTTCCGGGGGGTCGTCAATACGGCCCGGGTAGCCTCCAAAGTAGGCCTGGTCGACTGCCTGAGTGACGGAGTTTGTATTGGATACTGCTGATCATTGTCCTTAGTACTGTCGTTCGAATACTCGAGCAAAAGACGGCTCATCAAGGGCTTGGCCATACTAACAGGCCATAAACGACTTGCCTTCCATCCGGCCTTGATATTCCGGGCCGTAATTGCATCCTGACGGGCCTTCAGAAGGCACTTCAACGTTATTTGCTCGCCAACGACTGTCGATTCGGCCCAGGTGTTGATACTGTTGAGGTGCTTGCGGTAGGTATGCTTCAGGGGGGAGAAGATCGAAAGATCTAACGGTTGGAGGACGTGGGAGGTATGGGCCGGTAAAAAGACCAAGTGGATATTGTTTTTGAAGCAATGCCACATAAAGTCGTCAGTTGTATGGCTGTCGTGGCCGTCTAGGATCAATAACCGGGCGTGGGTTGGATCTTGGGGCTTGGTCAGGGGGATGGACACCCGTTGTAGCCATTCCAACGCGACGGTTCTGTCGGTCCAGCCTTTCTCGGTTGCAGTAAACAACCAGTCATCTAGTCCATCCTTTTCCACCGGAAACCACTGTTGTTGAACAGTCTTGCCCTTGAGAATAACAGCCGGAGGGAGGGCCACCCCGGTGGCCGAGATGCATTCGATAAAGGACGTCCACGCCCTCGAACGGGTTTGTGGTGCGCCGCAGCTAGAGAGAAATCAGGTAACACGGACCTGGCTTAGAGGTCCCGGCTGTGTCACGACAATACGAGGAGACTGGTGTTTCCCCGCGGCTGTCTGGCAAAGGACAGCATATGGCACCAGCTGGTTGGTTGGTGTTGGCTGTAATCTGGTTGATTCTACGATTGTGGGCAGGGGAACTTCAGAGTGGCGGGGCGCCCTGTGGCGCGGCAACCTCTGGCACGGTTACCGTCCTGATTCACGCACCACCTGGCTATTTTTAGCTTTGAGCAGATGTCACTGTATCAGATTTGAGACCTTCCACCAAGATCCATCGCCCAGCGAAGTCCAGCCCACTCCCAGCGAAGTCCAGTCCACGCCCCAGCGAAGTCCAGCCCACGCCCCCAGCCCACTCTCAGCGATTCCTCCATTAAATCTTGCTATCTACTAGTAGATCTAGTGGGAAACCCCTTTTCCTTTTTTAAATCTTGCTATCTACCAGTAGATCTAGTGGAACTCCGTTTTCCTTTTTCAAAACTTGCTATCTACTAGTAGATCTAGTGGGAAACCCCTTTTCCTTTCCCTGAATCTTGCTATCTACTAGTAGATCTAGTAGAAATCTCTTTCCGTTCTTTAAATCTTGCTATCTACTATGTACAGATAATGCATTCTGATAGTAACTTTGTTAATCTGCCTCTTTTCTTGGCCAGCCATCTCCCTCTCCTAAGCGCGCGTCTCAAGGGACAAATTAAGTGATGTTTAGCACGGGAGTTGAAACTTACTGCGTAGAATGCCCCGAAACGAGAGCTAGCGCTATGACGTCATAGCTCCATCCCTGTCATGCACGTTGCTCCCTCGGGCTGGCCCAAGCGCCTACCACTGCCTCCACACAGGGCGATTGCCTGGTCCCATGAGGAACTATTAGCTCGACTCCAGAGACATGAAATGTTTGGGGGTCGCCTACAAAGCGCCCGAGAAGTAATTTGCAGCCCAAGGAGCCGAAAGCGGCTTCCAGTTGTTAGAAACCAGCCTATAAATATTATTATTATTATTCCTACACCGCTCTGCCCGAGGGCTTGCTGGACCTTCTACAACTAATTACAAAGGAAAACCATGCCTGTAAAGCTGGACTAAAA
>MU854647.1:0-24709 GCA_033296685.1 Parachaetomium inaequale | reverse complement strand
ATCCTCGACAGGGCAAAGTCCTGGGTCCTTAGCTTCCGTTCCACTGCCTGGCAGTGGGCCCTCCAGGATAGCTTCCAGTCTAGCCAGACCCCCAAGAACCGGGCCGAACCTACTGGCTTGACTATACTATAGCCCCCCCCACCCCCTGGGTGGGCGAGGGTTACAGGGTCTTGCCATTGCCTCCGGCCTTTGTTGAAGTGGATCAGTTCACACTTTTGGGCCGCAAAGGCCATCCCCCGGGTACTAGCCCACTGTAGGCAGGTCTTCCAGGCCTTTTCCAGTTGCTGGGTGTTGGCCATTGAGTGCCTTCCAAAGGCCAGTAGGTTTGTATCGTCGGCAAAGCCTACTATACTAACCAACGGGTTAGCTAGTATCTTAGCTTCCTTATATTCTACCCTTTCTAACTCCTCTATAGTATCGATACTATGAGAAATAGCCTATATTATCTTCTCGAACTACAACTTCTTCTGTTTCCAAAGGCGAAGGACCTATTCTTCAGTAGCTAAGAGCTTATCTTCGAGTCTCTAGTATTAGGAGACAATAGACTAGAGCTAAGTAGGAGAGATACTAAGAACGTCGTAATTCGGCCGTTTGGTACAGACGTATTCGGCGTACCAAGACGAGTTGGTTTTAGAAACTTCGTAAGAATCGAAGCTCCTTGCTTCGTAAGTCGAGCACAGGCACATTGTCGATAGGTCGTCGGTAGAAAGGATCGTAGCGAGGAGGTAGTTAGTATACAACGTCGAAGTAGAGGATTAAGGTTTCGTTTTCTTTATACAGGAAGACATCTTGTTAGCATTTAGGCGGCAAGGATAGGGAGTAAAAGTACAGTACTCACCAGCGTAGGCTGTTAGCACTATTTCAAGGATAGAAGTAAGGAGGCTTAGTCGTCAGGACGTCGACTACAGAGGAGGGGCATCGTATTACAAGTTAAAGCTAACAGGGCTAGGGATATATATAAGGTATAGGGTACAGGGCATCCCAATCCAATTATTACAGTAGACTAGGCTACAGGCTGAGCGGAGGGAGGCCCAGGGAGCTGGCCAATCAGAAAGTGATCGTAACGATCGCATTACGATTATATCGATCACTAGTAGGAGGTGATCGCAGGATCGAAGAGCGATCAGTGCGATCAGGCCCTCAAGGTACGAAGGTACCTAGTACTTAGATAGCTATATAGTCACTCGTTCTAATGAGCTCGAAGAGTTTATCAGTTGTCAATACAAGTCGCACTTGACTATAAGCTCTGGTATTCATCTGCGATTGAGACTGTATACGTATATCATTGGGAACCTTTTAGCTTCCCCGAATCCACTTATTAGCAAACCTAGTTGTACCTCTTGTAAGCCCTTTCAGGAAGTAGCCTGATCGGTCGATTCGTTACACCCTTACTGTAGCTGCGGGGAAAGCAGGGAAATAGTAGAGCACCTAGTTACTCGGTGCTCTGACCTACTGGAACCAAGGACGTGGGAAAACAACGAAATTCGGTCACACCAAGACCTACAACTCGTATTACGAGGAATAGGCGCCCGGAGCACAAGGCTTGCAAGGAGGGTCTTGAACTGGCTAATGGACTGTGGCCGGCTCCTAGAGTATAGCCTAGCCAGGAGGCTAGAGCTAGAAAAAGAGCAGGGCTAGAGGGCCCTAAGGCCTTGGGATAGGCCTCTCTTTTCTTTTGTAGTATGATGGATTCAGTATAAGATTGGCTTTCAAGGGGTAGTCAGAGGTTTTTATCTAGCCTTTATAGTACGGTTTCCTTTGTATATAGCGGTAGAAGGACCGGCGCGCCCAAGGGCATATCGGTGTAGGAAATAATAATAATAATAATATATATAGTTGAGTATATAGAGCACTCGATCTAGGCGACCCCCTTGATCTTGACGTTCCTAGCAGTATCGACGAGCTTCTTAAGAGCTACTAGTCCAAGATGTCCTGCCCTCTAGTACCAAAGCTCCTAAGTATCCTCTCTTAGGGTAGTCCTGAACTTAATATACGACCTTCCACTCTAGCTAGCTCCTTTATCAAGGACTGCTCTAATGAATATGATTCTAGCAGTGCTTATAGGGACAGATATTAGGAGGCTCAAGTAGAGGGATAGAGGCTTGTATTTAAAGGAGAGAATATTATAAGCTCTATAGAGCTAGAGCTATCTAAGTATTGTACTCGACTCCTAGAAGTTCCTATAATAAAGAGAGTATATTAGAGGGTTATACTAAATGCTAATCTTGAGAAGGAGAGTCTCTAAAATGATATTGATATACAAGCCTTCTACTACAACTATATCGATAAGTATAAGGTCTTTTCTACCAAGAGCTTTTAGGAAAAGGCGCCTCCTTGTTCTAGTGACCTAAAAGGAGGTTGTACCTACCTCTACTACTTACGCTCCTACAATAGGCGTGAAAGAGCCCTCTATAAGCTAGCGAGCGTTATTGACAAGATAGACTACTAAACTACTATTGTAAATTATATAGTCTAAGAGTGTATAGGAATTGCTAAAGGGAGAGAAGCAAGGTACCAAGAGCTTGGAAACTATATTAGAGGAGATTATAGCTCCTATAAATATAGATAGGAGGCTTAAGATAGAGGGCACTAGGCTTGTTCGCTTAGGTAGTAATAGGCTAGTGTAGCTAAGAAATATCCCTAGGTTGGTTTTAGTGCTCCTAGTTAGCGCCTTTGTACTACTACTACTATATTTAGCTAACTTATTCGCCTACTTGGTAGTAAGCTTCTCTTATAGATCCTTCTAAATTAGGAGGTTCAGCCACTCTTTGATATACTAGAGGTAGGCGTCTAAGAGCTTCCAACTACTGCTCTTCTACTCTATTACCGCCTATTTGAGATACTAGTATACATTGAGCTTATAGAAATATATCTACTCCCCTAGTTTATAGGGATAGTAGAACTACTCTTTTCCTTTTTAGGAGCTGTCTAACGCCCCTACCACCTTTAGATTAGTTACAAAGACAGGGAGTTTACTATATTTGATATACTCCTTATTTTCCTAGAGGAGGATACCAATGCTAGTGGCGTACTAGTCGATAGAGGAGATGTCTGTAGTCTTGTTACTAGCTTCAGCGATCATGATCTTCTGGAGTTCGCCTTGTGCCTAGGAGCTGGCAATATATAGCATAAGAGTATCTAGAAGGTTGCAAGTGGCGAGGGTTCCTTGAACTTTAGAGATGTTGAAAGACTTCGTATTCTAGAAGGCGTGGAACCACTCCTTATACTAGATACTTAGGGAGATCCTAGAGCGCTTGGCTCTCCTAAGGGCAGTGTTATACTACTCTTGAGTAGAGGTCTGAGCTATAGAGTTAGTTGGCGCTAGTATTCCCTTGAGCACTTGGATAGTGGCCTAGGGGCCTAACTTGTCCTCCCTGCTTATAAGAGTCTATGTATTGTTATAGAGGTCTCGCTCGATATACTCGTCTAGCTATTTACCTATCTTGACACAGCTATTGGTGATCTCACTTATAGCTTCTCTAATATAGGTATAGGCTCTCAGCTGTTGTATATACTCGAGTTGGATCTCAGCCTTGGTAGGCTCAACGAGAGTTGGGACCTACGCCCTAGAATGCTCTTCCTTGGAAAGAGCCTTGTAGGCTCTTTGGTGACGCTCGAGGTTCTCTTGGGCACGAGCCTTGTAGACGAGCTTGGTATTCTCGACGGTTGGGATCAGCGGGCGGCCGCCGGAAGATGAAGGTTGGGGAGCGTCTAGGTTGATATAGTCCCAGTAGTCGAGATCGAGAGCTTTGGCCTTGAGCGCATTGAACTAGTTGACCCAGTCCATACGGCTCGAAAGGATCATGCCGGTGGTAGTCGCCACTGAGGCTGTGGTAGACTTGGTAGCCGTTATAGTAGGAGCTTTCGCCGATGCGAGGGAGCAGTGGAAGTGAGTGACAAGGAGACTTGTAGTAGTTTGAAGTTACGTAGGCTAGTTAGAGCGCCGGGCTCATAACTGTGATACTGCAAGGAGGGAGTGGTAGCGTATGTTGGGAGGTAACAGAGAGTGTATTGCAGAGCTCCTATAACAGAGGAGAGCGAGCGAGTGTGAGTGTATATATACAAAAGAGACCCCCCAGATGCTTGTGTAAGCGGGTCACGCGTTGCCAAGCTCCTAAGAGCTTAGCAGCCACTATCAGCCACTTCCTGTGGCTGCGACACTAGAGGACTGCTGAAGACGTGCTGTGTGATATGGATTAGTAAGGAGTGGTGGAGGAAAGATATTCCGTTATCTATAGTTAGCATTCTTTATTACGCATTTCTAGAGTTGCATTCGGAACAACGATTCTAAGAAGGCTTGAGAATCGAGCTTGATTATACTATTCTAACCGGCTATAATGATAGATAAAAAGCTGATGAACACCAAGGGGATGTAAGTTCTCGATCCAAGTATAAAGAGACAATAGACCCTCTAGATAGATACTATCGATCTAAAACCTACTACTTAAAATAATAAAAGCTAAAACTTAGAGCTTATATATAACTAACGAACAATAACTTGAATCTAAACCCTAGGGTTATCTGCTTAATCTTTATTATAATAAGTATAGCCTAACGGTTCCCTTCTATAGTACTTATTAGAGTAGGTTTTAGTCCTAGTACTATTAATTTAGTAAATATAATAATATAGATAATAGCTAACGAACAAATACTAGGCTACTAGTAATATAGGCGCTCTTATTCTATAAGCTCTATAGGGAGCCTAGCTACTATTTTAGTCTATTATAGTACTTACCTACTCGGTAAGATCTGGACCTACTATCTATAGCCCTAATATCTAGTTTAAGGTAGTCGATTACTCGTCCTACGAATCTCTAGTTACTACTTTGATAGGCGTCGATATAGTAGTATCTACTATTATAATATAATTTATCGATACGAAGAAAACTATTATCGATATAGCGATCAAGGCTAGCGTTAGGTTTTTTATTCCTTTCGAGTTCAGTCTAGCGAATACCTACCTACTACTATAGTAGGACTTCCCTATCTTTATAGATAAGAATCGGATCTAAGTATATCTCGAGAGCCTCTGGTAGTAGGGTAAGATCAATTATACCCTGATTTTTATAGGAATGTTCCTCGATTAGAGTATAAAGGGCTTCCTTCTCGATATAAAGAATAAGAAAGTAGGACTCTAGGATAGTAGCGAACGGCCTATCTCGATAATAACTATAGCTAGTATTGGCAAGGCCGTGGTAGGAGTTTTGGAAGGGAAGGTGAAGGGCAAGAGGGAGGTTCGGGTAAAGGATGTCAATATCTCGCAAAAGCGTCTTTACGAGTTGGTAGCTAAGGTTGTCGGTAAGGATAGGTGGGAGGTGACGACGGTAGATATAGCGAGGGCGAAGGCAGTGGCATCCGAGAAGCTTAGCCAGGGTACGGCTGGCCTTGACGACATCTATACTTTTGTCTACCGCGCTACTACGGCTGAGGAGTATAGCTAGCTATAGAAGCCCGAGGAGGATGATAGCGAGAGCGTTGGCCTTCAATCGTGGACCGAGGATGATATGAGGGATCTCATTCGTAAAGTTGTGGATTCGAAGCAGTAAATAGTGATTCAGGGTGAAAACCACCTCCTGGGGACATGAAGAAGGACTAGGATTTTTGGTTTTCCTTTTCTTTTCTTGGCACAGGATCGCAGGACGTTTTATCGTATATTTAGGGGAGCTCAACCTCCCACCAGACAGTTCAAGAACAACAAGAGGGACAACAAGGACAACAAGCAGCAATCGACACTTCTTTTCTCAACTTTCGGGGCGCCAGCCGCCATTGCTCGGCTGGCGCGCACTCTTGTTCACCTGACCAGACGGAGACTTCCTTCTATTTGTCTGTACCTAGCTATGACAATGAGCTAGAGGACCACAAAGTTCCCTCCCCCTTTTTCTATACGCAGGATACCACCGAGACCTGTTGAGGCTTGGTAGGTGTGGTGTGTGTATTTTTGTTGTGTGGAGCGTTTGTACCATTTCAATAGTACCCGTAATGTAGGGTTTCTGAAGATAGCAGGACAGCTGTAGGGCGTGCTACAGTTGCCGATCAGAGCGTGACAAGTACTACGGTTGCCACGCGACTCCGTTGCTTAATTACTGAGGAAGCACTGAGCTCCCTCAACGAGTGACTAGTTGGCTGGTATATATACATGACGGTGTCACCAGTTTCAATGGTGATAATATCGATTATCACCAGTGTCACAGGTGACCGCCGTGAATTCCTTCATTATCACCGTGCCCCATGGTGACAATGCCCATTATCACCATGGCCGCCAGTGACAACAGTGACCTGTCCTGATTGGGTCCATAAGCGATTGGCTGCTAGGCCACTCCGCGGCCCTGGCTGCAGTAGCCCCACAGCTGCTTGGCCGCTTTATCTGGTCGGTTTGTAACAGCTGGCCTTGTTCCATTTGATCCAGAGAGGGTACTTTCCAAGCTGGATATCAAGCTTTGTACCCCAACACCCCCGACCTCACGGCCTGGCGCCGCACAACCTTGGGTCTTCCAGACACCCCACAACCCCTGAGAAGCCAACTCGCAGTCAACGCTTATCAAGACTCGTATTGCCAACCATTAAAATAGCTCCCCGACTTCGATGTTGGCTGCTATGGACCAGCTTACCAAGGGTACGATGGCTGTGATGCACCAGGTGGCCCTCCTTCGGTCGGAGAACGCTTCGCTCCGCAAGGCCAACGAGGCACTAAGCAAGCGCCGGAGAGCCAAAAAAACACGTGTGCGGCTTGGGGGATCACTTGCTGTACAGGATGCACAGGATGTACTGGGCTAGAGGGCCGTAGGTGGGGAGGGAGTGCAAGAAACGCAGCCAGATAGTGGTGGTGCAGAGAGGGGTCGTACGAAGGTTCGGTGCTGTGGTGTGTGCGGCAAGTGGCTATAATGCGCGCACTTGCTAGGAGGCTACAGAAGCATCTGATTCAGCTGCTTCTGATGTAATTATAGTTGGTTCCTAGTGTTGTTGTGTTGCAATTGAGGATAATTGTCGTAGGGTAGGTAAAAGTGCGGCACTCGCTTGTCTGCGGCGCTCGCTTATCAAATACGTTATCCCTAAGGGCACAGAATATTACGTCTAGCTACCCGATGGCCTAGATAAGCTGAGAGGCATAGTGTGCAAGCTTAAGAAGGCACTATATAGCCTGCAGCAGAGCCTACTCTACTGGTTCTCGATGGTTAAACCTATAATGGAGTCCCTAGGCTTTGAGAGTCTAGAATCTGACGCTTGCCTCTTTAGGCACAACGAACTAGGCATCCTAGTCGTCCTCTACGTCGACGACCTTCTGATCGCTGCCCCTAATACTAGGCTCATTGACTGTATATGTAACGGGCCACGCGTTGGCTGGAATGGATGCACAAGACGTAGAGGAAATGACTTGATTGCTCGAATGAGGAGAGAAGAGCTAACTGACAGGTGCAAGCGAGCAGCTAGTCCTTAAGTACTTGGAGAGTCGAGGCTCATGACATGCCTATGACCGTCATAGAGATACAGGTCATGTCAGAGATACGACAGGACTGCGCATGACCATATGCACCAAGTTCAGTATATACGATAACCTGAAGCGCTTGTACAATCTTAAGGAACTAGGCGAGGTCAAGAGATTCCTAGGCTTTAATGTTATCTGCGATTAGGAGGCTAGGAAGGTTTTTATTTCCTAGGAATCCTATATTAGGGCCTTCCTCAAGAAGAAGGATATAGACGACTATAATCCTGTTGCTACACCCTGGCGGCCAATTTCAAACTGCTGGCGATATAGGAACTGCTGATAGATCAGCAGAAGGCTTATATCAAGGATACAGGAGCAGTCAACTGGGTTGCCTATAGCACCCGGCCTGACATTGCTTACGCAGTCTCCTGCTTAGCCGAGGCCAACGTAGGGCTATCCCAAGCCCATCTGGAGCTTATGAAGCACCTTTTGCGATACTTGAAAGGCACGGCGGACCACGGCCTCGAATTCAGGGGCCCAGATCTCACCATTGCGGACCTGTTGATGCTGACCTTTGCGGACGCCTCCTTGGCTGACCGGATACCATCGTAGCACTCGACCAGTGGCCACGTAGTATTTGTAGCTAGCGTACCAGTTGTATAGAAGACGAAGAAGCAGACATTCGTTGCCCTCAGCACGACGGAGGCAGACTTCGCCAACCTTACGCCAGCCGCCTTCTCTGCAAAGTGGGTGGCCAGGATCCTGGAGGAATACGGTACTCCGTAGCCGAAGCCGACCATCCTGTTTACTGACAGCCTGAACGTCTACCTCACTGTGATGAACTCTATCAACAAGGCACGCACTCGGACCATCGACATTCGATACAAATAGGTCATTGAACAGGCGGAAAGGAAGCTCCTGGAAGCCAGGCACGTAAAGGGCATCGATATGCCCGCAGATGTGTTGATGAAGCCTTTGCAGAAGGAGAAGCACACTGCCTTCGTGATAATGCTGGGTATGGTGGCCAAGAAGGCGCCATGGGCCCAAGATTGATGGATGTCAACACCATGGATTCATCTGTGTGTATAAAAAAGGAGGGTTGGTGATAGCTTCATTACCCGGGCGGTAGTGCTGTCTGTGGGGGGTGTCGCGGGAGACCACGTGACCACGTGCCTTCCTTTCTCCAGACAACCCACCTTGCCCTGGATTTCCTCTCCTCCCAGAAGCTTAGCTTTCCAACTACCAAGCAATCCACCCACAGTTGACATTTTCCTCCTCTGTGTGGCTCCCACAGCTTATACATAACTAGCAGGTATGTAACACCCCGTCTCGAGGAACGTTGGGCGAACAGGCGCCATAGAGGCACCATCTTCCACCGCCACAAGCTCGCTCCCTTTGTTCCCTAAGTTGAGGTCTCATTCATCCTCGCGTATCCCTATGCATCCTAGATTCTCTCCTGAATCTGGATCGGCCCCAAAGGCCCTACCACCGAGCCCTGTGCCGGCCGCTTATTGCGTCTGACCTCCAAAGGGGCCACGGCCAGTTGTGTTGGTCTGCGCGGCATTCCCAAACGGGCCACGGCCGGTACCCGTCGTGGCGGTGTTTGTGCCAAAGCCGGGCGTCCCAGTTGTCGTGCCAAAGGCACTAGTGCCAGTGCCGGTGGTGGCGGCGGTGTTGCCAGAGCTGGAACCGGTAGGCTTGGGTGCCGCCGCGGCCGTGCCGAACAGGCCACCTCCTGCGGTGGCCGTATTTGTTCCGTACCCGCTGGTGGTCGCAGTGTTAGTACCAAAGCCGCCAGTGCCGCCAAAGAGTCCACCAATCTGGGCGGGTTGGGTTGTGGCGGCGCCTCCAAACAGACCGGTAGTCGCGGGCTTGTTGCCACCGAAGAGGCCGCCGCCGGAGCCGAACCCACCGGTGGTGGCAGTGGTGTTGGTGCCAAAGCCGGTAGTCGCCGGCTGGGAGCCTCCTCTATTCCCAAACATGCCTCCTGTACCAGTCGTCGCCCCGAACCCTGTGTTGGTCGTGTTGGCGCCAAAGCCGCCAGCGCCAAAACCATAGGCTCCAAAGGTCCCAGTGCCACCGAGACTGCTCGTTTTTCTGCCTTGGTTGTAATCTGCCAATCTCAGTTCATCAGCCGACCACTTCTTGTACGCGTCCATGCACAAGATGTTCTGGAATGAGTTGCTTTGGGCCGGGTTGTTGGGTTCTTTCTCCACCAGAGGAGCGAAGGGGACGACGGCCGTGCCGGGCGGGTCGCCGACGTTGGTTCCAACGCCGGGATTGGCTGTGGAGCTGAAGCCGGTGGTGCCTGTTGTTGTGCCTCCGCCGAAGAGGCCGCCGCCGCTGTTGCCACCGAAACTAGTCCTTCCGAAACCAGCCGTAGCAGGCTTGGCGCCGCCAAAGAGAGACGTGGTGCCGCTGAAAGGTGTGGTGGTGTTGGTTGTCGCGCCGAAACCGCCGCCAAATCCATTGCCACCCGTTGTTGAAAAGTCGACCCGAGACGGGACTGGCGTGGGTTGAGGAAACGGGGGCATTTCAGTACGGGAAGCCGGCGACGGTGTCGCGTCTCCAGCCGGGGTGGGTGACCGTGACAAACTGATGGTTCCTGGGCTGCTTGTTGTTGAAATATCAACCCGAGACGGGGCTGGCGTGGGTTGAGGAATCGGGGGTATTTCATTGCGGGGGGCCGGCGACGGTGTCGTGTCTCCAGCCGGTGTGGGTGACCGTGACGACTTGATGGTTCCTGAGCCGGCTTAGCACTGTGTTTTGGCTGCCCCGGACAAGGTTGCTGTCGCGACTTACTTGGTGTTTGTCTCGATCTCGCGCTATAAAAAGACGGCACGCCTCGCTGGAGTTCTGGGGATGGGACGTCAAACTTGGGAGTCAAGCTATGCTCTGACAGCCAACCGCTTACGTGTCAACGGTCTGGGCTTGTGCCTCTGACACTTGCGAAGCCCCTCTTCCAGAATCTTCACTTGCGCTTCAAGATCCACCCTCCGCTTCTGGGTCTCCTCAGACTCCGAAGCGAGCTCTTTCAGCTCGTCGAAGCTCATTCTGTCAACTTTCCTGGTCGTCAGAATGGTTGGGATATTGCGGACCAGACAGCTTTCCACCGCGAGATTGATGACATTCTCGGTAAATGTCCTAAGTGCCAGCTGGTTCATCAGGTTAGTACAGCGTGTGGCAAGCTGGCATTTGCATGGCGGGGTTGGCTCACCTCGTAGCGGACCGTCACCATATTAATCACCTTCTCGATGCCCGAGGTCTCCCTTTCCGGCTCTTCCGGTTCGCAAACGGCTCTCACAATCATATTCCGGCTAAGACCACCACTTGGGCCCTCCTCGAATAAATCCGGACGCTTCCGCTCTAGCCGCGCCGCCACTCGGCTACCGAGCCGTTGGGACGTCGTCTTGTACATTTTTGCACGGGCCTTTCGCTCCAATACAAGCCCGTAACCGTCGCTGTATGGGCGGAGGAGCTCCTGGAGTTTCGCTTGGAGCTCGATCTTCTTCTCGTCAAAGAACGTGTCCGCGTGAAGGCCCAGAACGGCCGTCAAGGTAGCGTCATCTTGTCCGATAATGTAGGTAAACGCCTCTTCCACAAATTCCTTGGCCACATCAAGGGCATGGTCGAGATGCTGCTGGGAAATGCGTCGCCACGGGGCCGCCTGTCTCTTGAAGAGCAGGAAAGCAAGCTCTGGGTTGACCTCGCCGGGGAACTCTTTTCCTCGGTTATAAGGCGCGTCCAGCTCGGCGTGCAGCTCCTGCACTGCCTTCAACTCAGCCTCCGGAGCGTCGTAGCCGTCCACCAGCGGCTGCAGGTGGGGGTCGAGAACGGCATTTGGACTGTCGGAATTACCGTCACCGTCATCCAGATCACCCTCGTCCTCATCCTCGTCCTCATAATCATCATCCTGACCCTCCTCGTCGTCCTCTCTCGACTTGATCTTGTAACGTGCGCCTTTGGTGTCCATGACAATCTCAAATGCATCATGCCGGTTTCGCAGCACAGCCCGCAGCTTTCTTGGCCTCCTGTCCTCCTGATCGAGGTCGCCGAAGAAGTCCTGCCTATTGCTGTACAGCCCCTCGATGGCATCGTGCGCCAAGCGCTGGAAGTCCTCGGCGATGCCGAGTAGGTACGACCTCAACTCCTCTGCGGTCGACCGTGATTTGCCGAGCCGGTCCAGGTCCCGCTTGCGGTCCCACAGCTTGCGGTCGATGTTTTCGATCAGCTCCGGCAGGCTCTTCTTGATGTGGTCGAGCAGCACCTTGCTGAGCCGCTTGCGCAGGCTCTCAGCACCCCTGTGAGCAGGGTCGAGGGAGCTCCACTCGCCCGCTCGAAAGAAGGCCTCCTCGGCCGCGTCTCGCTCGGCGGCTTCCGACGACCTCTCCTCCTCGGACGGGTTCCGCAGCACGTACCATCCGAGGGCAAGCTTGTGCATGGCCTCGCGGCCCTTGGCGAGGTCCAGGTACTTTCGCTCGTTGGAGGAGCCCCGGCCAGCTATGTCGGGCTTGGTGATGACGCCGATGGTACGCTCCCGCTTGGGGTCATGCTCCATGGCCTTGTCGAGGACTTTCTGGACAGCCAGCTGGTTGTTGGCGGCGAGGACGGTGAGGATGATGCTCTTGGATTGCCCCATATAACTCTCGATGAGCTGGTTGACAATCTCTCTGCCCCTGCCCTCCTGATCGGCGGTTGCGCTGTGGAAGATGCCAGGCAGGTCCACAAGAGTGACCGGGGGGATGTCCGGGCCGGTGACCTCGATGCGTAAGATGTCCTTGGAGAACTGCTTGGCGCCGCCATTGCGGATGCCCATGACTTCCTTAGCCTCCTTGATTAGATCGGGGAGCTTCTCTTTGTCGAACGTGGTCCTCTTGAAGGATAGGCGCGCAGCATCGCCGCTGTCGGCGAATTGGATGCTGACATTGGAGGTGGTCTCACCGCTGGGAGCTCGGCGGAGGACAAGCTCGGTGGCGAAACGGGTGCACAGGTCTCCGTCGACGGGGAATCGTACGCGCGAGATAGCCTCGAGAACGGAGCTCTTGCCCGAGGACTGGTCGCCGACCACGATGATCTGGGGCAAATCAACAAAATTGCTAACCCCAATCTCCCTGAGGCTGTCGATGGTGTCGAGCAGAGAGTTTGAGTCGGCGCTGTTGAGCTGGGCCATAATGTCGGGGTCGATGGCAACGGCAACTTGGGCGTCTGAAGCGGGATCCATGATGGATTCTTGGTTCTTGGGGTGACTTGATGGTGTGGTTGTGGTGCTTCCTCGAGCACTGGCAGGCGACCGTCAGGTCTGGCAGTCTGGGGGGGGGGATTACACTACCTGCAAAAAGGATTGACACCCCTGCAGGACCCCTGCAGGACACCCCTTGTAACACTGGGTGTCCCAGCCCCTTCTTGGCCATGCAAGATGCAGCTTGCATCACCAACAGGCGTTTCAATCTCGGCCACCAGCGCTTAAAACGGGGATGGGGACTGGGAAATCGGGATCGCGGCGCGCGTGAGGGGGACCGCCATCTGGCTGATCAACGCTGCGCAGACGCCGTTTGTGGTGCGTGTGGTGCGGGCCGAGGAAGAAGGGCCGTCGTCATCATATAAGCTGGTCCGGGACTGCTGCGTCCATGGGGTGATGGATGTAAGCGCGGTTGGCTCTGAAGGTGGCCGTGATACCATCGAGCTTATGTGAACGGCCGTTGGTTTCCGAAGGATAGGTAGATTTGAGCACCACACTTCAGCGCTGGTCTTATTAGGTTTTTCTTCACTTTCAAGAACCAAGATCCTCCTGTGAGGCATCATCCAAAGTTGTCACCCGCCTCTCGACCTCTTCTTGGCGCTTCTTATTTTCCGATAGATGGATGGATTTTATTTCGCCCGGAGGCACTGAGCTTAAAGGGCCTTGGCACGCTAGCTACATTCAATTCGTCCACTTCGCCTTGATCTCGTCCAAGCCCTTACATTTTCCTTTTGCCACGCCACCCCATGCCTCTTTTCTCCGTTGCAAGCAGATCAACTTGGAGGCTACCTTCTCCAAGTGTTCAGCGTCCTATCCTCAGCAGCTAAAGCGAGACCTGCAGGTTAAGGCTCTATAGTATTAGTTAAGCTTCTTTTACTAAGGCTGGCTCAGTCCTTGCTCGTCGTCGTCTGGTTCTAGTCTCCCCGTTGCCATCGTATATTTGATAGCTACGCGGGCTGCTTTCATGTCTGGTGACCACTGCTTTGGATCCGATAGTGCTTTCCCTCCCAAGTAAAACGAGAGGCTCCTTCGTCTTGTCGTTGTACATTGGAGCATATCTTCCCTCAGCGCTATCTATCTCACTTATCGTAGCAGAAAGTGTTCCACTATCTCCTTTGTATACCCGTAGGCATATTGGTCGGACTTAGTAGCTCCGATCCTACTTAGAAAGCCGTTTAACCTGGTCATTCCCGTTCGGAATTGTACTAATATACTAGCTTCTCTTCGCTTTAGCTTGTCGTAGAGGTCGTAAGTATACTTGCCTAGTAGCGCTATGTCTATAGCCTTTGAGAACTTACCGATGTCTTCTAGTAGTACTCTCCCTTGTTATTGTCTAGTTATTACGAGCCTGATTGTTATCGATTTTGCCTAGTGTGGTTAGTGGTCTGGTATAGGTCCTTGCTTTATCGCTCTCTGTACTACTGCTTTTGCCTCTGTTCCAGCGTAAAGTTGCTTTCCGCTAGAATCTATATAAAGTCGACCGAGTTTCCTCTTTGCTTTAGTAGCTTCGCTGATTGATAAATTTGCTGTATAATATCTTGGCTAGACTGTTACTATAGTTGCCTAATGACTACGAGCGCCGATAGGTTCCTAGTGATGACAGTGATGTGTCTATGGAAGATGCTAGGCGGTATGTTCTTTAGCGCTATTGCAATCGCTGCTAACTCTGCTGTATATAGGTTCTGTTCCTCCCTCTTCCCTAGAGCTATAGAGTAGTATATCCCTGTTTCGCTTGCCCTGCCGAAGAGGGTGTGCTATACGCTGCTACCTATACCAACGATACCCTTCTTTATAGATGAGCTAGTGCAATGATGATACCTGTAACCCTATTGGCTATCTTAGCCGCCTTCTTTCGGTTAGGTTTAAGTGTCACCTATAGGCAGGGTTCCTAGGGTAGGATAGCGTATTCCTAGATGGTTTCTATCCGGTCGACTTGTATTTCTTCTATTATATAAGCGATCTTCTGAAGCAGGGAAACGAACTATATAGTCCTCCTAATCTTCCTCGCGCCTAGGGGGTATGTTCTAGGCAGGGTATGTATATTGACCTACAGCTTCGTAGCCCCCTATGTGTATCGTTGCCGGATAGGGAGAATGCTTGCTTTAGCTTCTGCTACAGCTGTTGATATAGTCCGGAAGGCTCCTGTGATCGCTAGGGCACCTGTCTTCTGGGCCCTGTTCAACCAACTCAATGCCTTTTCTCCATATATATGTATCCAGACGTTGGCAGCGTAGTCTATAACTAGGGCTATAGTCGCTACAAATAGTTGTCTTGCTGTCTGTGGAGAGAGCATCTTCAACCTCTTGAGGGCTAGTGCGGCTGCGAGGCCTTTCGCCGCTGTTCCGGCTATATGCTGCCTGTAGCAGAGTTTGCGGTCTATTATAACCCCTAGGATCTTAGTGTTCTTGGTGGGGTTGACGTTATCCCCTTTGACAGTGAATGGGATCTCCGAGTAACGTATATTCCAAGCGAGCGGGCCATCCAAGCGAACGGGCCACCTTTCTACGCGACGCGCCACCTCTACACTTAACACTGATTTTCTCAACAGCCCAACCTGCCCCCTACTTTAAAGGAAGCCAGGGTACTCTTGGCCCTTGAAGCTCTTCAAAATGATGAAAACCTAAGCCTCCGAGCCGCAGCGAAGATATACAATGTCAGCCGTACTACTCTTGCCCAGCGACGTGACAGCCGGCCTATATAATACGATCTTCCAGCTAACTCGCGCCGGCTTACAGATTCTGAAGAGGAGGCCATTGTTTGATATATCATTGAGCTATATACGCGATCTTTTCCACCAAAGCTGCGTGGTATGGAAGATATAGCCAACCATCTGCTCTACGAACGCGATGCGCCCCCTGTCGGCAATCACTAGGCCTATAACTTCGTCAAACGCTAGCCAGAGCTCCGGACGCGTTATACACGTAGATACGACTACTAGAGGGCCAAGTGCGAGGATCCGAAGGTCATTGGCGAGTGGTTTGCCCTCGTATAGAACGTCAAGACTAAGTATAGTATCATGGACGACGATGTCTACAACTTCGATAAGACTAGGTTTATAATAGGTATCATCTTTGTAGGTATAGTGGTTACAACCTCGGATGGCTATAGCAAGGCCAAGCTAGCCTAGCCTAGCAACTACGAATAGGTAATAGTCATCTAGAGAGTTAATGCCCTCGGCTGGGCCATTCCTCTGTTCATTATCTTGGCCGCATAGTACTACCTCGTCAACTAGTATACCGAGTACAACCTCCTAGCCGACTAGCGTATTGCAACTACCGACAATGGCTGGACTACTAATATAGTAGGCCTAGATTGGATTAAGCACTTCGACTTCTATATAGTACCTCGTACAAAAGGCAAATACCGGTTGTTGATCCTCGACGGCCACAAAACCCACCACTTAACCAAATTCGAGCTCCATTGCTAGCAGAACAACATTATCACGCTCTACATACCTCTACATTCCTCCCACCTCTTCCAGCCACTCGATATTGGCTGCTTTGGGCCATTAAAGCAGGCGTACAGTCGCTAGATTAAGGAATTAATACGCATGTATATCAACCACGTGTGACGAATCTGTGGACCCAGCCTCTTCTGAGAGGGTTCCGGAGGTAACTTGACTGCTGGAGTAGACTCGGTGAAGTCAAAAGGTTCACAACCAAGATGATCTCAATCACAAGAGGATACGTGAGCTTGTAGCCAGGTGTGACTTGTATTGACAACTAGTGAACTCCCGGAGCTCACCAGAACGAATGACTATATAGCTATCTAATTCCCAGGTATCTTGTACCTGTGCTCAGTGTGCTCAGTCCTTTGGGACTGATGTCGCTGAGCGCAGAGCCCTGCGCTCAGTGTGCTCAGTTCAGCCTCGCTGATGGCACTGAGCACTCCCCTGTCTCGGATCTCTCGGCGTCCTTCTTCCGATTGGTTCATCGGGTGCCACCCTGTGACACCAGGCCGCCTTTTATGGTTGGTTCGTGACACTTTCCCCCGGCGATCCTTTTCTATCGTACTAAAGTAGGCGGCGGAAGAGATTCTAGATACTCATTTTCTAACAGGTTCCCTTGGTATAGCCGGTCGTACTATTAGAGCTACCGGTTAAGTAATATAGATGCCTCAGGCCGCTAAGGACAGATATGTATACGCCAAGCCGCTCGATCGGGGTCCAACCTAGCCTAACTCTAACCCCTATGCCCCGACCCTCTCTCAACCCCAAGTAACTCTAAAATACCTATATCGGGCGAAGGATGCGTTCTGGAGACAAACGGGCAACGGATTTAGGGCCGCTATAGTCAGTTTATACTGTTGCGACCCCGAACGGGCATTTTGACGGCCGTCTTGGGCCGAAGTAGTTGGGCCCCCCCATCCTCAATCACTTCGGCCTCGTGTGGGTCCAGGGCCGGGGTTGCGACCAATCAGCGGCGGCGCTCTCAACTACTTCGGGCCGAAGTGGTTGTCCTATACTAGTAAGGTGTCGGAGGGAGACAGGCACGGCGGCAACGTTGGTGATGTGTGGGATGGTGTTGTATTGGTTGGTTGGTTTGAGTTGTGGGAGGCTGCAGCTCGGAGAGCTGTAGCAGTGAGTTGTGGGTGGCAGAAAGGCGGGCGGTCTGCAGATGGTCCAGGCGGTGGTGGCCACTGCCCGACACCCCCCTACAGACCGAATAGCCATGAAGCTATCGCCAACCTCCTCCCTGTATACTAATTACAAAAGCCTCTGGTGTTGAGGACCTGTTCCTGATCCTTTAGTAATTACGTAAGAAATAAACAAGTTCTTCAAAAGTCCTAGAAAATGCATTTTTAAGCGAATTGGGCCTAGCCTCGTGTTCCTCCTTGCCTGCCTACCTAGTGCCCTCCTTTCGTTAGGCCTAGGCCTGGGTTTGGCCCAGTCTCGGTTCCATGGTATCGCTTTTGACGCTATTCCTAATATTATCACGAATGCCGTGTGCTTCTCCTTCAGGAGCGGCTTGGTAAGGCCGTCGGCCGATATCTCTAGGCCGGAGATGTGTTCTACATTCAGCAGTCGCTTGGCTACCTGTTCGATGACCTATTTGTATCGAATGTCGATGTGTTGTGTACGCGCCTTGTTGAGTGGGTTTATGATAGTCTTGTAGGCGTTTAAACTGTCGGTGAATAGTACCGTCGTCTTTTCCTGTCGGGCGCTGTATTCTTCAAGGATACTAGCTACCTACTTTGCGGCTAGTGCTACGGGTGTCAGGTTCGTGAACTCTGCCTCCGTCGTGCTCAGAGCGATGAAGGTCTGCTTTTTGGTCTTCTAAATAACTAGGGTGCCTACGACGAAGACGATATAGGCACCTATTAAGTACTAGGCTAGTAGTCGGTCTGCTAGTGATATGTCAGTGAAGGTTTTGAAGTTGATATTGTACTTGGTGAGGTCCTTGCTACCAAACTCCAGGCCATGGTATATTGTTCCCTTGAGGTACCAAAGCAAATGCTTTATCAGGTCGAGATGAGCTTGCGATAGCCTTGTATTGGCTTCAGCCAGCCGTGACACAATATAGGCGATATTTGCCTATACCCCTATTGCTAGCTAGTTGACCGAGCCTATATCCTTGATATATTGCTTCTACCGGTCTATCAATGGTTCCCAAGTTACTAGGAGTTCTATCTTCGCGATCTAGGGCGTTGTAATAGGCTAGTAATCCTCTATATCCTTCTTCTTTAGTAGGGCCTTGGTATAGGTCTCCTACGATACGAAGATCTTCCTTACTTAGCAGTTACAAATAACATCGAAGCCGAGGAAGTATTTGACCTTGTCTATTTCCTTTAGCTTGTACTTCTTTACAAGCTAGGTATATATATTGTCAATAAGAGTCTTGTTTTCTACTACTACAAGTAGGTCGTCGATATAAAGTAGGACTAAAGTGCTATATTCCTTGTACCTAAATAGGTAGATGTTGGAATTCAGGGATTCGAAGCCTATCTCCTCTATAATAGATTTGACTATTATAAACTAATAGAGAGGGCTCTAGTATAGGCTATAGAGTGCCCACTTCAGCTTATAGACCTTGTGAGATAGTTTGTTAAGTCCCTTGGGCGGTATTACGAAGTATTCTATACCATTGGGTATTTTGGCGTTCAGAAAGGCTGTCTTGAAGTCGAATTAGTAATATTCGAGATCCTAAATAGCTATTAGGGCGAAGAAGGTCTTGATAGTTATACTATTAACGACCGCGGCATATATATTGTAGGAATTCTACAACCCTTGATCAAAATTGCTATATACTACCTATCTAGCATAGGGCGTAGTAATGCCTATTATTAGGTCAGTCTTTTCGTCGAAGACCTATTTGCTCGGGAGCACTGTTATATCGCTCTAGCGAGGTACTAGGTCGTAGACCTCTATCTCTATAAGGCTATTGTCTTGTTTCTTTATCGCTAGGAGCTAGTAGCTATCAAAGTTGCTAAGTTATAATGCCTAGTGGTAATTCTAGGGAATCGTAGGTATAAGGAAGGTTATAATCTCGTGTTCTACCTTCATTGCTAATAGGGTGAAGATAATTGGTTCCTTAGGCAGCTAAGGCTTAGTAAGATATACTAAGTAGAAGGACTAGTTAGGAAGCTTGCCTTTGGCGAGCTTGTAGTAGTACCCCTTTTCTTTTCGTGTACTATAGTGTAGGCGGCCCTCTTGCTTAGTCGCTTGCAAAGGCTCTATAGGCTAGGGAGAGGAGGACTCGCCCCTTCCCTCTAGTTCTTTAGAATTGTTATCTTCTTCTTGGTATGGTTCTTCGTCTTCCTCGTCGTAAGGCTTATTGGGTTTATAAGGGTCTATATTGGATAGAGAGATCGTTAGGGCCAATAAGTGGCCTAGTAGAATTAGAGCTTCTTAAAGGATGATCTCTTTGTCAACTATATTAAAGAACTTGGTATTAGAGTCGACTTCTCTATTAGTATTGGATCTAGTCGAGGGAGCTTGTAGTTCTAGGGTCTGTTCTAGGGTTAGGATCCCTAGTTGACCTACTTCCTCTATAATATCAGACTCCTCCTCTAATTATATATCCTTAGTATTATCCCCCTCTTGGTATTCATAGTCCTCCTATAGAGGCATCTATAGCTTGGTTTCATTGTTGTTCCTAGTACAAGGGGTTGGTTGGGTTGTCAAGCGGTTCGGTAGGGTAAGCTTGTACCAAAGAGTGATAAGTTCCTTAGACATTTGCTCTTGTTCTTCTATAGTACTATCGGCGAGGACAGCTTTATATTCTTCTTCGTTGAATTGATCGTTATTAGAACGGCTATTAGGGCCTTCGTTGAAGTATACTATGCTCGTATATATAATAGTATCTGTCTTAGGGTTCTAGATCTAAAAGATCTTGCTATAGAGGTCTATATACCCAATTAGTCTCCCTTTCTTTGTACGAGGTATAGTCTTATCTAACTATATCCTCTTCTAGGATTTGATATAGTAAAACGCCTTGTAAAAGTAGGCGTGGAAATAGCGAATATATAGCTGGTATACTGAACTGGGGCAAATGCTTGATGCAGTGGCCATGGTCTGTACAGGGGGGCCCTTGCTTTTGTTTTTCCATTCCGCGTTGCATTTCACCGTCATAACGGACACTACTGTATATAATAAGGCTCAGGGGCTCAGCTCCCAGCCAGAGAAGGGGGGGGACACCAAGGAATCTCAACTCCAGTAATTTTTCAGCAATGCCGACCGAAAGTACATGAGCGCGTGCTCCCTCGCCTGGCCAGAGGGCCGTCATTGTCTGTTTTACGATCGGAAGCCCAGAGAGCTCGTGATGCCTCCCCGTATTCTTACAGATCTGTGATCTGATAGTGGTGTTTTGACTGTTGTCTGGCAGGTTGTAGGCAGAGTCATTGCATCTCCTTGTTCAATACTTCCTCTAGTATATTGATAGCTATCGCGAAGTGTTGATAAGGACTCTAGTACCCTAGTTTTGCCTTAGTCGGAAGGGAGTTTGTGATATAGATCATAGTCTCTATTACGAAGTTCTAGAGGCGTTTTGGGATATTGTAGGTGATAATTATCGACCTAGTCTTAGCTACGATGTCTCTAGCTATACACTTAATCTTGCCGTTTATCTACAGCGTATAGGGTATTGTTTTAAATATAATAATGCCCTTAGTCCTTGTCTACAACTTGAGTTAGTCGTTAAGGAAAAGCCTAGTCGCTTGGCCGACTTCTGAGCTACTATCGAGGCCTAGGATCTTGATCTTCCTGCTAGTTTAGGTCTCAATTATAGTAACCTACTCTATAAGAGTCTTGAGTACTTCCTCCTTTTTACAGAGGAACTTGACCTACTAGTAATTCAACTAGACGTCGATAATATAGAAGCTATACTAGTAGCTAAGGTAGCTAGGGTCCTTATAGGTAACTAGATCAATATAGATAACCTCTAGGGTACTATTACCGATAAGAGGTACTGCCTTGCCTAATTCATTGTATATCTTGCCCTTGATATAGGCCTTATAAAAGTCGTCCTTTTTGTCTATGAGTTTAATCCCTATATAACAGTAGGCTTCTTCTACTACTTTGCCTATATATATCAGATAGCGATACATTTGTTAGTATAGTACTACAACAAGTAAGGGTTGAAGTATTACCCCTATAGGTTCTGCCTCGATAGTAGGAACGTTGTTTATTCGGCGAAGTTCTATAAGGACTAGGCCGTCCTTCTAGAACAGTGTATCTATCTCTTGGTTCTACCAAACACTATAGTTGTAGACACTATAATAGCCAAGCAAGTTGTATAGTGATACTAGCTAGTAGATAACGTCCGCTAGTTCGAAGTTAACTTTGGTACTGTCCCTAAGAGTAGTTTAGAATACAACTATACTCCTAAGGTCTGTAGAAATAGTATCGCCGCTGGCCAAGAGAGTCTCAACTAGTAGTAGAAGCTAGTTTAGGTATTTGAACCACTTTTTATCATTGAAAATAGATATACTATAACTGGAGTTATATACAATAATATTTCTAGTATAGCCTTGTACTATTGCCTTCAAGGCCTATTAGACTTCAATACTTAGGAGCGTTAGGGGCTTTCCTAAAAATATTGTAGGGCGAGGAGGTTCGTCGAGAAGAAGACCAACTTGTTTTTCTTCCTATTAGCAGTAGAGAGATTAGTAACACTAGACTATTAGTAGAGAGGGCTAGTTATAGAGGTCTTGTTTTTCTCCCTCTCCTTCTTGTTGGCGATAGCTTTCTTGTCACAAATCAACCAACAGGACCCTGTGGAACAGCGCCACCCGGAACGCGGGGCGCATGAGATGTGAGGCATCCCGAGCCAATCGCTTAAAGGATCGCCGAGGGGCTCTGCCTGGAGCTAGAGGGAGCACCTATAGGCCAATCAGAAGGAAGCTCTACGTGGCTCTGTAAGAGCTACATAGAGCCATAGCTCTATTGGCCTCTGAGAGAGCCATAGGGAGCTACGAAGTAGATAGCTATATAGTCACTCGTTCTGATGAGCTCTAGGAGTTCATTAGTTGTCAATACAAGTCACACCTAGCTATAAGCTTATATATCCTCTTGTGATTGAGATCATCTTAGTTGTGAACCTTTTAGCTTCACCGAGTCTTCTCTAGCAGTCAAGTTACCTCTGGAACCCTCTTAGAACAGGCTGGGTCTATAGATTCATTACATTTCTCCTTACCTTTCTAGGTATTAGGAGCCTTCTTAGGCTTGTAGTACTAGTATATATCGCTATAGTAGTATTTACTATAGCTACTATAGCAGTGCTTTATAAACTTGAAGATAGTTGCCTTGTAGGTATTATAGGTTATAGTCTTATAGGACGGTCTTCCTTAGTTGTTACTAGAGTTCGAGTTATTGTTATTCTTATTGTTATTGCCTATATTAATATTAGTTATAGTAGGCTAGGCGTTGTCGCTAATAGCTAGGCGTTGAAGCTTAATTATAAGATCGCCCTAGGTAAGATTGCTATTCTCTATATTATTGACTATATAGTTGTATAGACTAGAGTACTCCTTCTCGATACCCTTGAGACAGAACTAAATATAAGCTTCGTTGGACATCTTGAATACTATATTATTAAGGCGGTCGTATAGGTAATTGACGTATACCTAGAATGTCTCTAGCTTGCCGAACTTGCTATAGCGAATGTTAGCGAGTTCTTAGGCTATCTTGACGTTCGAGTTAGAGGAGCTCTACTCGAAGTATTAGGCTACTATATCGTAAGTCTTCTTAGGATCGCCTTTGTAGGAGTTCTAGCCTATAGCCTTGATAAGCGACTAGACTTTCTAGCTAAGAACTACTATATAGATATACTCCTCTACGTTGGTATAGTCAACGTTCTACTAGGCCTTTATAGCTTCGCCTTCAGGTACAGGGACGTTGCTTATAATATATTCTTCTAAGCCGATACGCTTCAATACCCTGAAGATGTTGTCACGCTATACTAGGAAGTCTTCTTGTTTGGTGAGCTTATCGATCATCTAGATCTTACGGCTAGGAGCCGCGGCCACTATAGTCTGGCTCTGTGCTTGAAGAAGCTGTATTATATACTTCTGGCTCTCTATCTAGGCTTTGAGAAATTGCTAGAATATAGCCATTATCGCGTCCATGTTGTTCGTTGGTGCTGCCTGCTGAGGGGCTGACATCGTAATAGCTTGTAGAATGAACTGAATGAGAGGTTTTGACGTAAGGAACGACCGGCGCCTTGCGCTTGGTCGTGTAGGTATGGACTGAATTGTGGTACTGCTTCTCGTAGTGCCGGAACTGGTTGAACTGGGCGATCTTCCTGTCAATTGACGTGGTCGATCTTAAAGCGCGCTCCACTGGAGCGGAAGAACAGAATGAGAGTGTAAGAGGGAAACGAGAGAGGGCTTATAACCTGTCGGAGGGAGACAGGTACGGCGGCAACGTTGGTGATGTGTGGGATGGTGTTGTATTGGTTGGTTGGTTTGAGTTGTAGGAGGCTGCAGCTCGGAGAGCTGCAGCAGTGGGTTGTGGGTGGCAGAAAGGCGGGCGGTCTGCAGATGGTCCAGGCGGTGGTGGCCACCGCCCGACATAAGGCGATCCGTGACGATCCGGCTATTACTACAGATGCTCCTACCAAAAGAATTGGCCCACCGCCTTCATTGCCAAGCCTATAGGGGTTAGGGGTCAGGGGCATCAGCCATAGTAGAAACAAGCTACAGAAGCATCTTGAAGTTACTGGATTTGGAAGTTATAAAGCTATTCGGTACTAGGCCCTAGGCCCGTGATAATATCTTCCCGGCGTTATTTTGCCCGTCCTTCTTTATATTCATTGCCCCTGTATAGCCGAATAACCTCCTGAATGTAGTACGAGATCCTTTCGATCTATACCTATATTCTAGATTGCTTAAGATTCGCCTACTCTTTCTTCTATACTTCTTCAGCTATCTTCTTGCTCTTAGGAGCTCCCTTCTTAGTAGTTTGATGCTTTAGATATAACTAATAGGGCTCAATGATATTAAGGTTAGGGGAGTTAGAGTACTAAACTATCCTTGCTACGCTAGTAGTACTATAGACTACTGCTTGTACTTGATATATATATAAAGGAGTAAGATCTTCCTAGACAATAGCGTCTGATCTATACTCCTTTATAAATAGAATCAATTTAGCTAATAGGATCTCCTTCTAGTAGCGATACTAGTCAATACCAGAGCCTTTGCTATATATAAGCTTACTATAGTATATATCCTACTTCTATACTAGAGACTTGCCAGGCAGATTCCTTAGACTAAGGCGCCTTATCTTACTCTCTAGCTCCTACTATTCGTAGAGGATAGGTTCAAGCTTAGTGTTTATAGCTTCAAGGTCCTTCTCAGCTTCTCTCTTTTGTTAAGCAGTCTCGGGATACTAGATATAACAAGGTCCCTTTGTATCGTATATAAAGCATCCCTAGAACTAGAACTCAGTATATCCTTTCTACCGCTCCCGAATCACAGACTTAACGAACTTCTCTAAAGGAAGATACTATATACGGTAGCCGCTATAGTGATAGTTCAGGATAATACCTGTTTTATCAGACTAGATAACTCGCTTCTAATCTTCTAAAGTCTAGTCTTAATAAAGAAGATAG
>MU854646.1:0-24861 GCA_033296685.1 Parachaetomium inaequale | reverse complement strand
GGCTTAGTTTTTTATTGTTCTGAAGAGCTTCAAGGGCCAAGAGTATCCTGGCCTCCTTTGAAGTAGGAGATATGTTGGGTTGTGGAAAAAATTGATGTTTGGTAGAAGGAGGACGTGTTGTGGTGGAGACTGTACGACTTGCTTATGTGTACGACTCGCTTATAATGTACGTTATATATATACCTCGTCAGCCTCTGTCTACGCTCTCAAATCCGCCTTCCGAACCTTAAGTATAGCAATAGCTCTATAAAACTACTAAGAGAACTTCAAGGCGTTAGTTAAAGCAGCCTTATAGACTATCGTTACTGTTGAGGATCATCGACCTTATACCTAATCCTACTGACAACTCTCTTATATTATCCTACGACGACTTAGGATAAAGTCATAGTACCTGAAACGTCTCCTTAGGACTAGCTAATAACTTATTAGCTAGCGAAGATATAGCACTTGTACTTACCCTAGCAGGTACCGAATATAATAATTCTGATGTTAATAGATTAGATTTACAATTTATCTATAGTATATAGAAGGACTTCCGAGGGAAGAGGAAGAAAGGATATAGTAATATAGTTATAGTAACTAGGAAGCGAATAGAGACGAGGTTATAGGGAAGTCGGGTCTAGAAGGCGAGGAAATCTCGAGGTCTAGGTCGGTAGTAAAAGGAAGTAGGAGTAGGAAGGCGTAGAGTAGGTAGAGAAAGGAAAGTAGGTAGGAGAAAGAGCACTTTGATCTATAGTACAACGCTGAAAATACTATAATAACACTTTAATCTAGTATCAATGACTATAAACCTTGACTATAATATTTAATACTCTCTAGATAGCTTTCTTATTTCAGGTTAACTAGTCCTAATAGTTAACCTCCACCACCTGTAAGTCGCTTAAAAGTTGCCCGAGTAGTAATATTAGCTCTTTATCTAGTATACTATTTAAATCCTTCTCAGCTAGGTACTTGAAAAAGCGCTTATAGCAACTCAAAGCTATATCGTTATAGCAATCTCTCTGCTTTAGATATATTAAAAACTAGGCTTTATGTTATAAATAGTTCTTGAACTCTATCACTAGGTTGGAAATCGAGCAGTCGTCGTAGAACTCAACTTAGTATTGTCGTATATATGAAAGTAGCCTATTCTCGGGTATCTACAGCCTATAGTCATTCAAGGAAAACTGTTTATAGTAAAGCAACGATTGCCTTAGGGCATCTATTTAAATGTTCATCGTAATAGCGAATAGTACATAGGACGAAGGAACTCCTAAACTAGAGGTATAATGCTATAGAGTAGTAAGTAACGAGCGTCGTAAGAGTAAGTCGCTATTAAGATTATATCGCTATTACGGTTGTTAGGGGAAGAGAACCGAGGAATACATAAGTCCTAGGTTACAGTTTCTAATGTATTATATCTTATATACCCTATAGTCTACTACCTCAGCCTAGTATTACGAAATAAGCTAATAAGCCCTGAAATAGATATAAGGCATTAGAGTGTAGGGCGTTCTAAGCTAATTATTATAGTAGGATAGGCTATAGAGGCAGCTGTACTAACAAGGGCGATATGAAGAGGTGTATCATAATCCAGGTTTTTATTAATAGCGTAATACACTAGTTGTTGTTAGGCGGTATAGTAGATGTGAGCTAAAGCCAATCGTCCTAGGCGGTTTAACGCTGTAGTGTCAGCTTGCTGCAACGATCCCGGCCAGCCCCAATATCGCTAACGGGACGTCCCGGCTAGCATCTGGCTCAACGATAGTGCTCTGCCCCCCTCACATTACGACATAGCTATACGGTACACGCTGTCCAGCCTGCTTAGGCGCTTTGGACTCGGCGAACGGGCGATCTAGTATATCTTCCACCCAGCGGGCAAGGCTACTAGCGCTCGCTTTACACCTCTAATATTAGGACCTAGAACCTTTCTATAGATGCTTAGAGACTGTGGTACGCTACTGATACTAGGGGAGCCTGATCTACCCCTTTACTATTTACTCTTCTAGATACTACTACTAGGATAATCGGCGATAGATACTATCCTAGTTCGTTGATAGGTAGTAGCACTAGTTCTACTATAGTAAGGCCTACTTATTATCCTTATACTCGCCTTGCTAGTTCCTCTACTACCCCTTCCCGGCCTACCTTTGCTAGGAAAATTAGATGTAGCGCCCTTGCCTATAGAGCAGCCCGATGTTATCGATATATCTTTAGATATAGAGCTAGAGCAGCCTAGTAAGCCCGATGATAGCCCTATCGACAACACCTATACTAACCTAGATAGTAGTAGAAGCGTCGTAGAGAGTTTTAGGCCTAACTCTCTTAATACTTATGTCATTGATATAGTATTAAGATATATATATAAGATTAGAGGGCCTACCGGGAAGCCATCGAACGAAAACTAAAAACACAAGGCTTTGCACTATCTAAGATAGCTGCGAAGGCCTAGGGCCCAGCTCTAAGCAAGGCCAGGGAGGTCTATACCAAATGCATCTGCAGTGCACTAGCCTACGGGGCTTCGAGCTCCCACAAACTCACTCTCATTGGAGGGAGGGCACAGGGCATTGCAAAAGACCTCCAAAAGGCTCAGAACAACAGCCTACGGATAGTGGCCGGGGCCTGTAAGGCTATCCCTATTCAACACCTTGAAGCCGAAACGTAGGTCCCTCCTCTAGATCTCTACTTCAACAAGAAGCTAGCCAACTTCGAAGACCGGCTTCAAAAGCCTACCCTCCTAACCCCTAGGGCTTTAAGACCTACAACAGGGCCCTCTATAACAGAGCTCTCTATAACAGGGCCCTCTACTATAGGGCCCTCTATAATAGAGCTATCTACATCAGAGCCCTCTATAACAGGGCCCTCGTCTAACTATAGACCCCCTAGCCAACTAGTCAATGAAGCTTATAACTGAATTCGCAACTAGTTCTAGTAGCTATAGAAGGTAAGAGGGCCTATATAGCCCCTTGTAATAGAAGAGGCTATAGAGAGTATTTCAGCTTAGAAAGTATAGGGCAAGGACTCTACAGAGGCCCTTAGCAGAGCCAAGAAGGCTAGGTAGACCTAGGAGACTACCAACTGATAACAGCGGTATAGAACCTAGAACTAAGCTCTACCTACTGCCCAGCTGGCTGACTACTAGCCAAAAATCGACTAACAGGCACTAGAAAGGCACGAAGGCCTTACAAAGGCTGAGAGCTCAATACTAACCCAAGCTCGAACAGGGGCTATAGGCCTCAAAGATTTTCTTTTCCGAGCTAGAGTTCCCTAGATACCTACCCTCTACTGCGAATGCAGCCGAGGTAGGGAAACAGTGGAACACTTAGTCATGTAGTGCCGCCAACTGCCGAATCTAAGAACCTAGCTGGCATCAGAGATACGCTCGCAGAGAGACCTTTACAGAGCCCTCGACGAGTGGGGGAACAAAGAGAAATAGCTTGTAAGGAAGGTTATTAGATGGCTAATAGACTCTGGGAAGCTCCTAGAGTATTAGCTAGCTTTATAGCTAGAACTAAGCTAGATTATTAGCCTAGTTAGTTATCTAACTACTTTCTTTTTTACTATAGTAGATAGATTCAGAGATTTAAATTGTATTAGGTAGATAGAGGTTTTTAGTCTAGCCTTATAGGTATAGTTTTCCTTTGTAATTAGTTATAGAAGGTCCGGCAAGCCCTTAGGCATAGTGGTATAGGAATAATAATAATAGTATAGCGCTATAAGAATAATAATAATGTCTACTACTATTGCTTCGACCTTCGTATACAACGAGCCGATCTCTAGCTCGAGTTTTAGTATTAGTGTCTAGAGGATCTACTAGCTAGATACTAGTTAGTAAAGTATACGAATAGTAGAAGCATAGAATAGAAAGAAAAGAGGTATAGAGAAAGTATCCTCAATGATATATAAGGTAATTTAAGTTTTATACTAGGAGAGAGAAGTAATAGAGTTGTTTTAGCTCTATATACCCTAATAATTAAATAGGTATGTCTCTCGCATTTCTCGCCTTCTTGCTCCTACTTCAGGACTAGCCGGCTAGCCTTTAGGGCTTGATTATTCCTTTATAGCTCGGCCCGCTTACTACAGAGGACGTTATAATCAGCTACTATAACAAGCCTCTACTAAACCTCAATGATGCTATAAGCGGAGTTAACTATATAGACTATAACGTACTCCTTAGTCCCTAGTACAATACGTTCCTTATAAGAGCTTTCTATATATTAGTATAGAAAAGTCTAGACTAGTATCTAAACGTTTAGAGTTAATAGATCCTAGGCAAAGTCTATCTAGAAGCGACAAGAGTTAATACTACTATAGCTTTACTTAGTTAGTATTAGTTTTCAAGCTTAATAGTAAGCTATATATACCTAGAGAGCACTATACCTATTTATTATACCTTCTTTCTTTCTAATAAGTTTATAGAAACTTTATAAAATAATAAAAATTAGTAATATATTAGTATATTCTCCTAGGCTTTATATTAATATTTAATATAGGTTAGAGAAGCTTAGAAGGAGGGGGAGAAGATATACTCGGTCTAGACTTTCTATATTCTATTACGGTTCGCCTTTATACCAGAGCAACGAAGAGCTTCTCATTACCCTTCTCCTTGATAGTACTAACTATATAAGCCTAGAAGAATATATTAATACATTTCTAGTCCGCCCTAGAGAAGTACAACTATCGTTATACTATTATAGTAAGTCAAAAAGCACGTTAGGAGTAGGAAGAATCGATAAGAAGGTAAGGAGGAAGAAAGTTCTAGGGTTTAGGGGAGGAGAGGAGGGAGGCCACGATAGTATGAGCGAGCCAGGCTAGTACCGAGGCTCGAGGGTCGGGCGCAGTTAGTTCGCGTCCCCGAACTAGGAACGGGATCCGGGCGCCGAAAATGTACCGCCATCGCGAATGCGCGGGGCGCGTGCTGAGGGACTTAATGGGGTGTGAACGAAGTAGAATGGGCGACGGCTTCCGGCCTCCGTCGCCGGCGCCGTTTGCAATCGTTACGGAGGCGGCCCTGATCCGGGAACGCGAACGCGTTCTCGGCCGGCAAAGCTTCGGGCGAGGCGTTGGCCCGTGCTTGCTGAGTCATCAATTGCAGTTGTGCGAAAGGCAAGATTTTGCTATACGGGTCGCGCGAGCGGGTGAGCCAAAAGCGGCGAGTGCTCACCCCCGCTCACCCAGCTTACACCAAGTTCACCCACCTCACCCCCATTGCCGGGTGAGCCGGAGACATGCACGCAAGAATACAATACTCCCAGCGATATGCATTTTCCTCAGTCCGAACCCTGCAGACAGGTTCATGGTGAGCGCGCAAAATCGAAACAGAGCCCGCATAGACGACCTCTCGCAAGGTACTCTCCTCACCAGAAGATCAAGTCAAGGGGCAGATTCGTATTTGAGTCACTATAATTGGGGATCCCCTGTCTATTGCCCGCAATAGACCCCTATTCCGCCACCAATATCAAGACAGTACCTGGCTTTCGTGCGCACGCTTAGCATCAGGTGGCCTTCAGCTTGTTCACGAGTTTGGGGTTGCCCCATTGGCCAACTGCAGCCGCGAACAGCTGATCGCTGAACTGGTTGATGTTATCAGCCGCCCACTGCGTTGGGCCGTTGTTGTTGGGACCGCCGTAGTTCATGACGAATTGCTCCAGCGCGTTTACGCACTGAATCAGATCCTCTTCAGTCCCCCCCTTATCTTTGGTCGCAGCCCACTGGATGATGAGCTTCTTCTTCTTGTTTTCCTTGCCGATGTCGGGAACTAGCTCGATACAGCGCTTGCACGGCGCCCAGCTGACCATACCGAAATAGAGAGGGAGGCCGTCGGTGCCCACGGTGCGGAACAGGGTGGGGATCGAGTACTTGACGCCGGACTCGACGCCAGCTAGGCACAGCCACATGGCCTGGGCCGGGCTAAGCGCTGTCGAGGATGAGGCCTACTCCGTCTTCTTAGCTGGCTGTCCCGAATCGTTTCTCGGTTTCTTTTTGGGGGTTGGAAAGAAAGGGTGATGGGGAATAAAACAGGAAGAAAGAGAACACCAGAAGAAAACAAGAAATAGAAAACAAGAAAAAGGCAAAAGACGAAGAAAAAAAAGGAGAAATGGAAAAGGAGAAAGGAGATATGGAAAATAAAAAGACTAAGAAACAAAACAAGGAACGTACCACTTGCCCCTGAGCATTTCCAGCCCGCTCAAACTTGGATTCAGACTTCTTGAACTTCCAGCTCGCCTCCGTCTTTTCAAACTTTTGCCACTGGCCCTCGGGCAGGACAAACGCGCCGCCCCTGACGGTCGAGCTCGAGTCGATGACGACCTCGGTCTTGAGGCATCGTGCGACACGATGGCCAGCCAAGTCGTAGATGGCGAAGTTGTACACGGGCTGCTTCTTGGTATCGAGCGTGCGGGACAGGGAGCTGACTGCCTTGACGGCAAAGGACGTGCAGCGGCCAGTGCGGCTGGCCCAGACAGGTTGCATCTTGGCAATGTCGTGATGGCCGGTGATGGTGCTTGCCGTGACGCCCGCCACAGTCTCGACTGGGGCGGCGATGAAGGCTGGTACCTGCTTACCGCCCGCATGCATGATGTATTCCAACATCTTCAGTGAGGTGTAGGGGCCGCCGGCGAAGATCGACTGCCAAGTCGCGACGGCGGCAGCAGGGGGCGGCGGCGGGGTCTGTGACATGGCGTAGAGTTCAGCAAAAGAGACAGGGGAAGGAAAAGAGGAAGGAAAAGAGGAAGAAACGAAGGAAGGGACTGGGAGAGAGAAGGAGGAAGACAACGGGGTAGATAAAAAAGAGGAGTAGCAGAACTCGGTGAGTCTGATAAATAGAAACGGGATAGGCTTTGGGGCTTGAGCTGTGATGGTTGACGAGAACAGACCTAACCGGAGGTAAGAGTGAGGAGCCAGATAAAGAGCAAGTTGACCAAAGCCCAAGGAGGGCAAGGGCCTTTATATCATCCAACTTCTGGGAACGATCGCAGAGGGCACTGTCGAAGACAGGGGGTTAGTCTCTGGTAGAACATTGAGCTCGAGTCCTGGACAGTTCGATTTGCCGGTTAACGCAGCGGACGAGCCTCGAATGGGGCCTCCAAGGCCGACCAAGTGGCTATCCTAGTGGCGCCGCGCGATGTCTGGTCTGTTTCTGAGTTACCCAACGGCGTAGCGCAATTCTCGGGCTCGAAGCTGTTTGGTGTTGGGCCACCAGGTTATCCCAGACATGTTCCGTCTGTCTTACGAGCCCCTCGGGAGGGCCCGTGGTTATTCTTGTCCACGACGAGTACGGGGGGCCTCGACTCGACGGCCAGCTTCAATGGTCTGCTGGGCCCAGGCGACGAGGGGCGGGAAGAGGATGACTTGAGTTGCGTCCAATGTTACCCTTCGGCTCGTTGTTACACCAGGCAACTTTAATTCATCAACAAAACATGGAGTTGGCCAGGGCCGTTGGTCTCGCTGACATGAGTGGTTGTTGAAACTCGCCTGATGTAAGCAGCGGATGTAACCCCAAGGTTGACAGCGTAGAAGGGAGGGCACAGCAGTCACTAACCGCGCCGCGCTTGGCATCATGAAGTGGTGTCGGGCAGCCTCCGATTGGGTCCCAGGGGCCCAAGATGTTTCCCAAGACTCCTGGTTGATGGTGGGGGCGAGGTGTCAAGGGGGCACCAGGGGAGTGTGAGGGCCGGTTTACTAGCTTGACGCAACTCTGATACCCAAATATCGTATTCCCAGGGAGCCAAAGTGTCTTGTGTGGAAACTGCGCCGAGGTGAGCGCGGCGGCACATGACGCGCCTCCCGTCGCCAATCTAGGCCCCCATGCGGCACCAACGGGGTCAAGAACTCGGCCGGCGAGGAGAGGGATATCCGTGCCTAGACGGCCCGGCTTTATTGCTGAATCTGTTGACTCCACAAGTAAGCTCTCCATATAAGCACTAGTTAGGCCAACATCTCAACCTGAGCTAACGCCAGCCGCGATAATCGGGGTTTGCTCTTGATTGTTGCGCATCCGTTTCCAGTGACCCCAGGCTGACGCCCCGGCGACCAAGATCCGGGCCGCATTTATGTACGGCCAGCAGAAACAGGACACGCCGTGTTGCGGCATCTGCTCATGATACGGGCCAACCCTAGGTACGACCCAGTTTCTTAATCCGGCAACAAATCCGTCAGGCTCTACATTCCGGGGTCAGTGCCACGTCCAAGTACCCCTCGCTCCACCTTGCTCAAACACGGCCGCGTTGTGTATAGTCAAGTGTATTCACCGGGTTTGGCGTCGTGTAAAAACACCGCAGGGCCCTGGCCGCCTCGGGTGGTCGGTGTCCTCAGCCATGGCCCAGGTGGCAAAGCATGGTCCGTCGTCTTTGCCCCCGGTGCGCTCGTAACAGATGACAGACTCAATAGACGGTTGCTGTGGCCTAGGGCTTGGCCACATAGAACTTCCTGGTTGTATAAGGGCGCGATCCCCAGCGCCTGGCTGCATCGTCATTTAGCACCACTCGAAGTTGAAAGTAGTTTACATACCGAGCTCTCAGTTCCTTCTTCTATCAACCAAAGCATCAGATTTGACCCGGGCCAACGCAGTACCTCCATCCATCCCGTCTCCAAAGAACCACCATGTCACAAACGCAAAAGAGCGTACTGGAGCTTCTCCGTAGGGCGCGGCAGGCCCCCGTTGACAAGACCTTCCAGGGTAAGTCTACCCAGCCGAAGCCGACGGCTCTTCGTCCTACTAACCCACGAACAGCGAAGTACGGCAAGTCGGTGGCTGTTACCGCGGCCAACGCCCAGGATCTCCTGGCTGAGCTGGAACATGGGGCCCGGGCTGCTCCCGCACCCGTCGCTGCGCAGTCTACCACCGCTGGGAAGCCCGTCGCCGCTGCAAAGCCCGTCGCTGCCGCAAAGTCCGTCGCTGCCGCAAAACCCACCGCCGGCGGACAAGCCCCCGTCGCCAAGGCCGCCGTCAAGACAACCGGGACCCCTCTGGTGAGGAAGAGGTAGGCAGGCTTAACGGCAAGGGTCCTTTCCCGTTTTGGATGCCGGGCCGGTAGCGGGCGGGGAAGAGTCGTGCGTGTTGGCACTAGCCACAAGCTGTCAGTCCCTGTCGGAGCATTGAAACCATGCTGTTTGCGCCGTTGCGGGATGTGGAAGGACGATCTTGGCTGGACCAAGAGGTAGATGAATAAACTTACGCCGACTGTTCACTGGCGACGGTTCTCAGGAGATCGTGCCAACGCCGTTGCGTCTGCATTGCGCTTCTGCTGTGTTAGCATAGATCCTCGCGTAGGCATCGTCCCGCTAGCTTGGGCGCAGGTGGACTCACTCAAGCTGATGTGTGATCCTGGCGCGCTCGTCTGCGGTGGTCTCCGGGTCCTGCAGTTCTTCACGCAACCCTTCCTCCTCGATCTCCAACAAGGCCTCCATGGCGACGGTTGGAGAGACGCCGTTATGCACGGCAGGCGCTGGCAAGTGTCAGCGTCTGGAATTCGGAACCGTTCGACTGATGGTTGGCACTCACCTGGCGTGTTCCTTGCCTTCTCCCTGGCCGCCTTCATCATGGCTTGCAGTTCTTCCAAGCTGATGTGCCTGCCTGTTGACGGTTGCAAGTTGCTCGCGTTGTCTGCAGGCGATTTGCTGCTCTCGGCCATGGCTCTAGGTCGTCGAAGTGCGTGAAAATGATGTTTGGGGAGACGAGGGAGATGCCGTGTTTCTGAGCGTGCAGCTACGTGGCTGCAGTTCGCGAGAGTCGAGACGACAATATATCTCGAAAGAATGGCTTGATGTGGAAAACGGAAGCGGAACGGGAGGCCGCTGGCCGACCTGGCGGGCCTCCGATGGGCTGACATGGCGGTTGCCTTCGGTGACTGCGGTGGTTCCGGCGAGCTGAATGTGGAAATGGGGTCCCGCAAAACGGCTGCCCCACTTCCCCACACTCTGGCGCCTGGACCCGCTGAGCCCGCTGACGGCATTTGCGCAATCGGCTGGCTGAAACCTGGAAGACCCCCACTTCCATCGCGGTTCAGTTCCTCCCACGTCCGTTCGCGACGCGACGAGTTGGCCAGCAACGCCGTCAATTCCAACCACGCTTGTTGACAAGCCCGGTTGCTGCCATGTGTCTACTTTCCGTGGTATAAATTCAATTGCCTCGGCTCTCCACCGTACAACCCGCCCGCCGAGCGTCCCCATGGTCCACTGTGGATCTCCAACCACCCCTTCAATGACCACCTCTTCGAGTCTCGACGGATAAGAATACAACCCAAGTTCGCCCGTCGTGTTAGCTGCGCCCGCCTATTACCGACACCAGAAGCCATCGTCGGGCTCGGCCCGGCCGCAATTGATGTCATCATGGGACCCTCGGGGACCCCCGCCGGCTCAGCAACCGCCGACGCCGCTGATCTGTCTTCCACGAACCCCTACTCCCTCCACCGGGCGGTCCATGCCCGCCGATCGGAATACGTGCGTCCCCATCGACTACGTGTCAAGGTCGGCACGTGGAACGTCGCCGCTTGCCCGGGCACCGATAAGGATCTTGCGAGGTGGTTCATCGACGGCGAAGGGCTGGACCCCGCGCTCGGGTCTTCAAACCCGCTGAACAATGGCACATCAGAAGCGGAGGGGAGCCAGAACGGTTCTCCTGGTGACGGGAATCCCATACAGCTCGCAGGCAGTGGCAAAATTGGACTCTATGTCCTCGGGCTCCAGGAGGTTAATGTCCTCACGGCCCCGAGCCAGTACATGACATGGATCTACGCAGCCGACGACAGCACAACAGGAAAGTGGAAGGCAGCACTGGAGGCCGCTTTGCCAGCCGACTACCAGCTCGTTGCTGCAGAGCAATTGGCGGGGTTGCTGCTGCTGGCCTACGCCTCTCCTGAGATTGCCCCGACAATAAGCAACGTCAGCACGAGTGCGGTCGGCACTGGTGCCCTTGGATACCTGGGGAACAAAGGTGCCGTGTGTACCCGCATCGTGCTGGGAGAAGCCACGCAGCTGTTGTTTGTCAACTCCCACCTGGCGAGCGGCGTTGAGGACTATTATCTTGAACGTCGGATCGCCCAGGCCCAGCAAATCATGACCCAGGCGCGGTTTGAGCCCGTCGCCATTTCCGGTGTCTCTGAGGAAGAGAAGAGCAAGATTGGTGACGAGGACTTTGCGTTTTGGTTTGGCGACCTCAACTTCCGCCTCGACCGTCTTCCTGGTGACGACATTCGGCGACTCCTGATGCTCCACACCCGAGGCGAATACGACCTGTCCAAGAGGGAGCTGCGCCGTGAGAGCTCGCTTGACGGTGAGCCCATTGTGGTCCACCGTTTGTCGGACAGCAGCGACGAGGTTGCCGATAGGGATCCCGGCGAACAACCCCTGGAACAAACCGAAGACAAGGGAGTCGACTCTCAGGGGGCAGACGATGACTCGCTGAACCTTCCAGACCCAGACGAGTTTCCTCAAGACCCGCATGAGGACCCTGCCTCACTCCAAGCCACGCTCGACTCTCTTCTTCCACACGACCAACTTAGGCGCCTGGTCAAAGAGCGCAAGGTCCTCCACGAGGGCTGGCGGGAAGGACCAATCACCTTTTTGCCCACTTACAAGTATGATGTGGGCACCGTCGCGCTCTTCGACTCCAGCGAGAAGCGTCGGCCGCCCAGTTGGTGCGACCGAATCCTTTACCGCACACGCAAAGACCTTGAAGCGTACGAACGCAAGGCTCGGGAAGAGGAGGAGGCACGGAAAAAGGACGACGAGATGAAGGCTCGCGGCATAGAAGACGCGGGCGATGACGACGTCCTCTTCTCGTACGACCCTGAAAACGATGGAGAGGAACAGCCAAGTTCGGCGAGTTTGGAGTACGATGAATACGATGAGGCTGAGGACGGGGGCGATGATCAGGCCCCCGATCGGACTGGCCACGACCGGATACGCCTTGACCTCTACACCTCCCACCAGCGAATATCATCCTCAGACCACAAGCCCGTTAGCAGCCTCTTCACGCTCGACTACGATGCTGTGGTGCCCGAAATGAAGGCCACGGTCCACGCAGAAGTTGCACGAGAGCTGGACCGCGCAGAGAACGAGGGGCGGCCGGGAATTACCATCGTGGCCGACCATCATGATGCCCGACGTCTTGCACGACACAGCACATCGGACTCCGCACCACACGTTGATTTCGGAGAAGTCCGATTCCTGACGAAATACACCTCTTCCATGACACTGGCGAATACTGGCGGTGTGGCTGCGACATTGTCTTTCGTTGACAAGCTGACGACAGACGACTCGGAAGGCGACGAGTCGGCCCAGGTACCATGGCTGGTGACATCTTTCGTGCATGCCGAGGCTGCAGATGATGACACTGAGTCGGTGGATCTGGGAAAGGAGGTAACACTCGAACCCGGTGAGACGCTGAATGCTGTTCTCGACGCCCTGGTTAACGACGTTGCGCACGCCCGGATGCTCAACGAGGGGCAATCGGCACTGGAGGAGGTTCTCGTTCTCCGAGTGGCAGACGGTCGAGACCACTTCATCCCTGTCCGCGCGTCCTGGGCTCCCACGTGCATTGGCCGCTCTGTCGAAGAGCTGATCCGGGTCCCCGACGGTGGCATCCGGGCCTTTGCCCGCTCGCTCTCAGAAAGGAGAGGCACGGCCGGCGCGATCCCATACGACCTCCCCGCCCACCGTCCAGCCCCCAAGGAACTTTTCCAGCTCACCGAAGCAATTGAAACCGTAACCCAGCGAGTCCTGGCCGACGCCCAGATGCTCGAACACGTCACCATCCCCTCCAACCCCGGCTGGCCTTTCGACGAAGCCGCCTGCAAATCCACCGATGTCGACACCCGCACAGCCCACATCATCTCCCTCCTCGACGTCCTCGACCAAGACCGCCCCTTATCCTCCGCCTTTGCCCCCGAAACACCCTCCCTCGACCGCCTCGAAGCCGTCGCCCAAACCCTCCTCCTCTTCCTCCGAGGCCTCACAGACGGCATCATCCCCACCCCGCTCTGGAACCGCATCGACCACGCCGCGCCCTCCATCCCCTCCCTGTCTAACCCGGCCAACCCACCGCTGAACGACGCCGCCCTCGACAACGACCGCACCACAATTCTCGACATCCTCCAGTCGGCGCCGCACCACAACATCTGCTTTGTGTTCCTGACGACCACCCTCGCGCGCGTCGTGTCCGAGCTCGCGCCGCTGTCCAAGGGGGAGTTGGAGATGCTTAAGAACGACTCCGCCTCTTCTTCCTTGTCGTCTGCGCCTGCGAGGGGCATCGGCGGGGTTCTTGGCGGGGTGGGGAGGAAGTCGCTGAGCTTTGTCAGGCGGGGGAATGTTACGCCTGTGGCGGAGGCGTTGGCTGCGTTGGAGAGGCGGCGGGCGAGGGAGAGGAGGGTGGCTGAGGTTTTTGGGGGGATTGTCTGTCGCGGTTCGGCGGTGGGGGAGGGGGCCAAGGAGAGGAGGTTGGGCGAGGGGAGGAGGAGGGCGGTTTTGGAGTTGTTTTTGAGACGGAGGGAGTAACGGAGGTTCATGGGGTACTTACTCATTGGACTGGTGTTTTTTGGTTGAGCTGGGTGGGTTGTTGACTATGTGGTCATGGTGGAGGGGGTGGGGGCTGGGTTGGACCAGAATATACCAGGTCTGTTATGTGTTATTAGGAAATGGCGTTGCTGTTTGGATGCGGCTGTGGTCTGTGTCCGGAGTTCCAACGTTGAGTTAACCACGCACCACCTTCGTTCGTTCTGGCTGTGAATGAGGCGATTGGTAATTCAAGACATGATTATCAATCTTATTGGGTTCTCAGCCCGTTTGTCCTCCCAGCAGTTGGTTATGCTCTGAAGACGGATCTGCCAACCAGCCTTGGGCCGCCCACTTCAGCAGTACGAGGACTCCGCTGCTCGTATCCAGCTTTCATCCTCACCGGCCGTGTCTAGCACACCAACTTTGCATATTGTGTCTCGAGCAATTACATGGCACTCGCATATTAATTATTACATTCGCTGACAGCGATTGGCGAGAGCTGCGACAGTCATGCGGCGCGGCTGAGGGGACGCCTAACTATCTAGGTAGGTAGTAGGTTCGGAGCGAGCTCGTGTCACCTCCTGTAAACTGGCTCCAGCTCTCTGACTCGCCGACCCCGTGTAACACACAGAGTATGAAGAGCTGGCAGTGGGCGGTCTAGGAAACTATCAACCGAATACTCTTATATAAGTAGGCTTCCAGAACCCCCCAGGTAATGGAATCTTTTTCTCGCCATCAGTCAACCGCTCTCATCATCCTCTCTTGTCTATCTATCTACTCATCATTCATCATCGTTTTGAACAAACTAGGTAAGATTTGTCTAGTTATGGCCTCAGCCCTTCCAAACCGTCATGAAGTTGCATATCAGCCGGTCAGCATGCTCGCTACCTCTGCCATTCTCGCCCTCGCGGGTCTCGTCCCGGTCCTGCTCGCCGCCCCTGCCGATGATGTGGTTGCCCGCGGCGGAGGAATCAACATGGTCGACGCTTGCCATCAGCAATACGGCAACACATGGGCAGCCGCCCGTTCTGGGAGCGGCAAATACGACTGGTATTGCGTCAACTCGACCAACGGGAACACGGGTGGAATCGACCTGAACGCCTACTGCATGCGGACGTACGGCGGTGGCTCCCAGGCGGGCAACAATGGCGGACTCTGGGACTGGTACTGCACGTAACTTTGCGGCCGTCGGTTTGTTCGACCAAGACTGGCTGTCTGGGAAGTTGGATATAGGGGTCGACGAATCGGTTGGTTGTGAGCTGGAGATTTCGGTCGGCGACCATGGCGCTGCTTAGGGGCGAGAAAATGTTTTCCCATTAGTTACTTTCTGTCACTTCGGCTCCGACTGCAGCTCCGGGGCCGTTGTTTGTTTAGTTAAGGAGATTCAATATGACCCAACTAGACATTTGAATGCCACTCTTTCTTGTATTCATATCATTGATGTGAAAGATGCAAACGTCGACTGTTGCTGTTCGAGTCCAGGACCGGCTTTCAGGGGTGAAAAGGGGCAATGGTTAACCCTAACCCGTCCGAAATTCTGCAACAAGCTCCCGAGGGTCCCAAGGTGTCGATGAGATGGGGAACGTGATAATACGACAACGGAGATCTCTTATATCTGGTGTATTATGTGTTAATTTACGCTTGCGTTGACGGTGTCTATTTTTACACTATCCCTCAGCCTAAAGTCCACCTCCTTGTCGCCGAGCCAAACTTCTCACGCAGCACGAGTACTGGAGAACCCGGTCAAAGCCCGTCTTGAACCAGCAGCCGGGTCTTCTTGAAGACTGTAGTCCAGACCTGAATACCATGCCTTGGCATCTCATAATTGCTCGGATATTGCTGATATTGGACACTTTGCTTGAGCCCCAGGAATGTGACACTGGAAAGGGGCTAGGCGGGCCTCGACTCTCCGTTGTGCGCGAGAAATCTAATAGAAGCGTGATCACCCTTCACCAATAACTGTAATTCGATGCCGGGTTCAACAGCCGTCGGATGGATCCGATGTCCCTTGCATAGTGCTGTCGTCAGGTGTGAGGCGGGCCGCCACCTGAACGGCATCCGGAACCTTGACGGTGTGGCTCGGTCTTTATCCTCAATTTGGAGGGAACCGTGGGGTCCATGGATGTTGCCCTGGCAAGTAACACATTAGACCCGAGTGCATACAAGTAACAAATGTCCCGAATCTTGGCGCTGTCTTCAACAACGCTGATCCCCAGATAGGTGCTTGTTCTTCCATTGACCCTCAAACGGTATCTTGGTCGAACAGACAATGAGGTTCTCACTGCGGACCGTCCTCCCCGCCCTCGCGGCACTCATCCCCCATCTCCCCCTCTCCGCCGCCAAAGCAAACTGCCCCCTCTACGGTCCCTTGCTCCCCCGTCCGACAAATCTCCTCCAAAGCCCCGTCATCTACTCGGTAGCCGCGACGTTGAACGACGTCTTTTTCAAAAGCATCGACAATGACACCACCACCGGGTCAGAGCACTTCTCGTACGCCGTCGAGGTGTTCACAGGGAGCGAGGATTGGCCGCTGTGGTCGCGCTATTGGACAGCGCCGAACCTGAAGACGCTCAACTCCAGCGGTGTCACAAAAGTCGACGCCAACACCGTCTTCCGCATCGGCAGCGTCACCAAGATCTTCACCGTGCTCACCTTTCTGGCGACGGTAGGCGATGGCGTTTGGAACGACCACATCACGAAGTATCTGCCCGAGATCGAGGAGATCACGCGCAACGCGTCGAGTTCGCCGATTTTCACGCCGGATTGGGAGTCAATCACCGTCGGATCGCTCGCAAGTCAGATGTCTGGATTGATACGGGACTGTATGCCAATTGTCCCCTTGCGCCTGAAGGTCCCCAACTCCTGACAATAATAGATGCCCTGCTCGGCGAACTCAGCTACCAACTCAACTTGACTAACCTGAATGCCATGGGCTTCCCCCCTCTCCCTAACTCCTCGTTCCCTCCTTGCGGTACATACCCGACCTGTGACCGGGAGCAGCTATTCGCAGGGCTGGCCAAACTTCCGCCGTCCTTCCCGCCGTTCACGACGCCGACATACTCAGACATTGGGTTTGTGCTGCTGTCGTACGTGGCGGAACGCATCACGGGCAAGACGTTCAAGTCTCTGGTGACGGACGCGGTGCTGACCCCCCTGAACCTCACCCACACGTTTTACGATTCGCCCGATGACTCGCTTGGCATCATCCCCGGGACAAAGCTCAAGACGTCGTGGGGATATGAGCTGGATCAGGAAGCAGCGTAGGTGCACCGGCTGTGCTTCGATCCGATATCTGCTGAACACCCCGTTAGCACCGGAAACATGTACACCTCGACGGGCGACATGTCTTCCGTTGGCCGTGCCATTTTGAGGTCAACCCTGCTCAAACCCGCCATGACCCGGCGGTGGCTGAAGCCGACGTCGTTTAGCTCTGACCCGATGGCCGCGGTCGGCATGCCCTGGGGGATCCGGCGGATCCAGCTGGAGAAAAGTCAGTCCTTGAGCCCCCTTCCCCTCGGAGGGTTGCTAACAACATCCAGACCAAACCTACCAGTTCGTGCACACCTTCAACAAAATCGGCAGCCTCGGCTCCTACAGCTCCCTCTTCGCCATCATCCCGGAGCTCGACATCGGCTTCAGCGTCCTCGCAGCCGGCGACGCGCCCGCAGGCATCACCAACGCCATCGCCGAGGCCCTCACCGACACCTACATCCCGACCCTTTCCTTCATCGCCCGCGCCCAAGCAAACGCCACCTTTGCAGGCCACTACCGCCACACCAGCCTCTCCAACACCACCACCACCCCACCATACGCAAACACAAGCACAACCGCCCCATTTCCCAACACCAACACAACCCTCCCCACCACCCCGCTCAACTCCTCCCTCACCATCACCATCGACCCCACCTCCCCAGGACTGAACGTAACCGCCTGGTTCTCCAACGGCACCGACATGGCCCGCCTCGCGGTCGCGCTCACCGCCAACGTCAGCGCCGAGTACATCTCCAAACTGCAGCCCTCGGTGCGGCTGTACCCGACGGGTCTGGAGGAACCGCTCCCCGACGGCGGTAAAAAGGTGGCGTTCAAAGCCGTGTTTGAGGACCTGTCCGGGCCGGGGAGCGGCGACGGCGGCGGGGCGTTTGTGACGGATTGCGCGAGCTGGGTTGGGGTGACGGGGGTTGTGTACGGGTCGATGCCGGTGGATTTGTTTGTTTTTGAGGTGGGGGCGGATAGGCGGGTGCAGGCGGTTGTGAATGAGGGGTTGAGGGTGAGGTTGGAGAAGGTTGGTTAGGTAGGTACGTTAGTTGATGGGGGGGAGGAGTAAGGGCGTGGGGGAGAGGGGTTGGTCGGTGGTGGTGTGGTCATGGCCGGGTTTGTGGGTGTGGATGAAGTTGCGGAGGCGGGTGCGCCAGCGATTGGAGAGGGTTTCTTCGAGGGAGGTGATTTTGTTTCTGAGGACGGCGATGTCGATTCGGAGCTGCTCGTTGGTGGAGCGGAGGGGCCCGACTTCGGCGCGGGACTGTTGCAGGTTTTGTTCGAAGGACTGGCGTTCGTCTTCGAGCTGTTGCAGGCGGTGTCTGGTGGCGTCGAGGGATGTCTGGAGACGGCGGACCCGGTCGAGAGCGGTCGCGTGGGCCTTGGAGAGGGCGTCCTTGTCTCGCTTGGCCTTGCTCGCTTCGGCTGCGTTGCTTGCTCGTGCCTCGGACAGTCGGAGTCGCAACTCGTGTCTGATATCTGAGAGGATCCTGTTTTTGGTCTGCTCTTCGTACAGCAGACGCTCGGATTTCACATTGACCTCGTGCAGGTGGTGCTCGAGATCGTCCTTCTCTTGCTTCAGAATTTTCCCCTTGCTTCTCTCCTCGGCCACCAAGCGGTCTCCCTGGGCGTAGGCCTCCAATACGCGGCGTTCAAAGCCCTCTTGTTTGTCTCGCAACACCTTGGCCTTGCCCTTCTCTTCCTCCAGCCGGCGCCGGGTAGAGACAATGTCCTTGTTTGCTCCGGATAGACGACGTTCGAGGTCGTCCTTGGCCCCTGACAGCTCCCTCGCTTTGGTCTTTTCCTCCTCTAGCAGGTCGTTAGCCTGGGCAGCAGCCTCGATTGCCTCGACGAGCCGGCGCTTCAGGTCCTCTTCCGCTTCTTCGCGACTGTCGGCCTTGGCTCTCTCTTCCTCCAACCAGCGGGTCGCGCTCCCGAGCTCATCACGGAGGACAGCAACCACGTTCTCCAGCCTTCCCCTGTCATTGTTGGCAGACTCCAGCCCTTTCAGCATCTCCGCCAGACGGGCGCGCTTAGCTTTGCGGCTTTCTTGGACCTGCAAGGCGGCAGCGAGGCACTCCTCGGTCAACTCGGTCTCCCGGGTCTTTGCACGATGGAGCTCTCCCTCCATCTCCCGCAAATGGTCCTCCGAAGTGCAAATCGTAACATGGGCGGCTGCCAGATCGCCCTGCAGCTCGGCAACGGTGGTCTCAATCCTGTGCTTTGCGTCTGCATTGTCCCGCAGATAGGCCGAGAGCTTGCCGGGCAGGTCAGCGCCGTCGTCTTTGAAGCCGAGTATCTTGAAGCATTGCTTGCGCTCCGAGGCCAGATTCTCCGACTGCGGTTTCTCTGCAGCCACGCTTCCTCTGGCCAGTCGCTCGTGGTGTTTGACGGCTCTTGCAAGGGCGGGTTTCCAGCGCTGCGCAACTGCGTACCATTGAGAGAAGTGGTAGTCCCGGCAGAGACACAGCTTGGCCAGGCTTTCGAGCTCCTGCTGTGTCACTTTGGTGGGGGGGATTGTGGCCAGCTTCCTGACCTTGGCCATGATGGCAGCTGCATCGGAGCCGGACAGGGTCCATCGGCAGCGTGCATTGTGGCGGCTCTTGGCGCGTCCAAGGCACTGGACCTCGAGCGCCGTGTTGGAGTCGGTGATCTGGAGGAGATTGGCGGGGTCCCAGTACGTGTCAGCCATGGCCGGATTCAGTGGTACTTTTTTGGTGCAGTCTTGGGATGAAGATGGCGATTGCGAAAAGGACAGAAGAAGGAAAAAGCCGAACGCCCGAGATACCAACTCCCCCAGTCCTTCTCAGCTACCGAGTTCTGCAGCAGGCCTCATCGTTGCGCCACAGCGTGTCGGGGGCGGACGCATCGTGATGAGAAGGACGGCCCTGGAAGCTTCCATTTCCGCTGCCTGCAGCCTCCCGACGTCTCAGATGGAGGCAAGTCAGCTGCGTGACATTTGAAACGAAATGCAGCCGAAGCATCGAGGTCGGATGTTTTGCGGTTGCGGGGTTGCGGGGTGGGGAACGTCGTCGTTACAAACCGAGAGCGCCATTCATTGGAAGCTGCCCAGCGGGTGGGTCCCCCGCGATCCAGCCCGATGGAGGAAGGGGCTTCGATGGGGCTGTGGGTCGCTGTGTGAAGCCTAATCCAACGACACTTCTAGCGCCTGCCAATTCCATTGCTTTCACCGTGACTTCCATGGAACTTCTTTCCCGTGGGCAATTCATTCCGGCGCTTTGTGTTTTTCACCTCAATTTCGTCGCTCTTTGCCTCTAGCGGGTATCATCATTTCTTGTCATCGGTCCGGAACTACAGCGGATACCATCCGTTTCGTCTTCATCCCGCATTGCAGCAGCCGCCTGTCAATGCTGTCATCGAGCGCTGGCGACCTCGGCATGCACGTCAACTCCAAACCAGCTCCCGCAGATTGGAAGCACTTTGATGTCATCTGAATTGTCTTCCGAGAGTTGGCTGCTGAGAGGAGGCGAGTCGTTGTATTTGAGCAGCGCCTGGTCGATGAGTCCATGATTGGAATCATTAGATTTTCTAGTCGCAGTCTTTTCCTCACGGCTCCAATCTCGAGATACGCGCAACTGGAGGAGAAAGAGTGTGCCCAACGCGCGGACAGCATTTACATGACATGATGAGAGCGCCTACGTCCACCCGCTTTTATCGTCCCTCAGCCCCGGCTGGTGGGCATGGTGAGTGCCCACCCGAGCGGTCGTAATGGATCGTTCGGATGTGTTTCAGAGGCCACCATGAACGTAAGTGTGTCACCAGTGCTCACCATGTTACAGCCAGCTGCCACCGCGGCTTAAAGGCCTACCACCTGTAGGCTTTCTTATTCTCTTGCTGCCTTGGAAGTTCTGCCGCTTTCATCGTCCAAGGTAGGGCCAGCCACTCGCACACCACCATCCACCTTGTCTTGACCAAGCGTCCCTTTACCATGCGGCCGCGACGCCTGCTCCTGTTCACAGGAGCCGCAGCCACTCTCGCTCAATCGCTGCAGGATGTCTTGACGGCTCAGAGCGCCGTCCTATCCACCCTCAACGCCTGGCTCGCGTCCCAGTCGCTGGTCTTTCAGATCCTGACCAACGTCCAGGGCGTAACCCTCCTCGCCCCCAGCAACAATGCGCTCAGCCAGCTCTACAGCACACCCCTCGCCACTCAGCTAGCCTCGGACCCAAACCTTCTCACCGCCTTCCTGAGCTACCATGTCCTCGACGGCGTCTACATGATGTCCGACTTTACCAATGCCCCTGTCGCTTCCATGCCGACATTCCTCAACATGGCGGGCTACTCCAACGTCAGCGGCGGGCAAGTGGTTGAGTCGCGGGCGCAAAACGGGGCCGTAACCTTCCTGACGGGCAACAATGCCCAGTCAAACGTCCAGACATATGTGTGTCACCCTCCCTCGCACACCCACCAGATATGAGAAAAAAGAAAGAAAAAGAATAACAGGCTAATAACTAACAACCCCCAGGACTTCAACTTCGTCGGCGGCACCCTGCACATCATCGACACGGTGCTCACCATCCCCGGCAGCCTGACCGACACGCTCATCGCGGGCGGCCTCACCGCCGCCGTGGGCGCCCTCCGCCGCGCCGGCGTCGAGACCCCGCTCAACACGGCCTCGGACGTGACCGTCTTCGTGCCCAGCAACGACGCCTTCAACGCCATCGGCAGCCTGGTCAACGGCATGACGCTCGAGCAGCTGACCGCGGTGCTCAACTACCACGTCGTCCAGGGGAAAGTGCTGTACAGCCAGCTGATTGCGGCGGGCACCCAATTGACGGCCGAGGGGGCCAGTCTGAATTTTAGGATTCAAAATGGCGGGCTGTTTGTGAATAGTGCCAGGGTGGTTGCGTCGGATATCCTGGTGGGGAATGGGGTTGTGCATGTTGTTGATGGGTGAGTATCTCACAGCCCTCATGGGGCTGATCGTTCCAGGGGTAGTTTTGCTGATGGGGAAACTAAACAGGGTGTTGAATCCCGCCAACACGACTGCCACGCCCAACCCGAGCGCTGCCACGCAGGAACCCGCGTTTAACGGTGCAAGCAGCGCTACCGGCGGTGTGCCTTTTACGTCGGCGGTCATCAGTACGACGACCGTTGCTAGCCCGGCTGGGCCGACTGCCACCCCGACCGCCAGTGCCGGCCCTGGCAGCCCCGCGCCCGTTGCTGTGGATGCTGCGTCGGGGAGGAAGGCGGCTGTGGGTGCGGCGATGCTGCTTTGTGGTGCTGTGGTACTGGCAAACTGGTGAGGGTTGCTCCCAACGCCAGATGTGTATCAGAAGGAGGCCTGGGGGGTAGAATGTACCAGTAACCGCGCGTGGATATGTTTCCAGGTTGTTTGTCGTTTGCCAATTGATGCTTACTTGAGCAACTCTTTGTGTTTTCTGGCAGACATTCCTTGTTATAAGTCTTGGGTGACAGGAGGGGAACAATGTTGGGTTTGTCTCAAACACAAATTGTGGTGCCAATCGATCGTGTACCTACCTACCTAAGGTAATTAAGGCCCATGCTAAGCGTTGCTTGTCTCGCTCGAAAGAAGTAATCTATTTCTGGCCCGGGCTCCGCAAAGTCAGCGATAAACAAGGGCAAGTTGCTACGGGACAGGAGCTGCTTCGGAGTCACTCCTGCATGAAAATATGCCAAGCATTGGTCCGTTCTTAGTTTTTTAAGACGTATTTATGCTGCTATTTACAGATTAATACACCAAACACTCAGGCCTGGGGCCTAGTTCTAGCCGTAAAGCTAGCCTATACTCTAGGAGCCTCCTAGAGTCTAGTAGCTACCTAATAACCTTCCTTGCAAGCCATTTCTCTTTGTTCCCCCACCTGTCGAGAGCCCTATAAAGGTCCCTCTGCGAGCGTAACTCTGATGCCGGCTAGGTTCTTGGATTCGACAGTTGCTAGCGCTATACAACTAAGTATTCCACTGTTTCCCTGCCCTGGCCGCATTCGCAGTAGGGGGTAGGTATCTAGGGAACTCTAGCCCGGAAAAGAAAATCTTTCAGGCTTATAGCCCTATGCCTAGGTTATGTAGTATAGAAGATATAGCTAACTAACTACTATATATATATAATACATCTTCTAACAGCAAGCTCTAGGCCTATAACTTTGTTAAACGCTAGCTAGGGCTTTATATATATTAAATATATCGATATGACTACTAGAGGCTAAGTCGGCCCCCCCCCCTTTCGAAACACCTCTATCTTCGGAACACTTAGTAAACCTATATCGCTACTTCAACCACCCCTTTTCAATTTACTACCATTTAGTTAATATTTGATCAATTGAGCTTATTTTTCGAATATAGCTTCGTCAATCAAGATAGAATATACTAAGCAAGACTTGTAAGATGCTCTAGCTAAATACTACTATAGTGAAGGCTCAATTCAAAAGATCGCTTAAGAATTTAATATTCTAACTACTACCTTCTATAGCTATATCTATAGCCAATAGAGCTAGTCAGCTGGGCTGAATCGCTCTAGATCTTGAGCCTAGTTCAAGAAGCCTACCTTACGTAGTAGGTTTTGACCTAGGTAGCTCTTAGTCTTCTACTAATATATATATAGATCAGGGAGTTCGCTAGCTAGGTTTTATAGGTATAACGATCTGGCTATACGAAGATTAGGAGGTACTAGATAACTTAGTTCCTTCGAAGGAACCTAATCCTCTATACCTAGAGAGTCTATGAGATCGACTTGGCCTAGATCAATAGAGCTATTAACTTAGTTATATATAGTTAGTAGCTGTAGCTAGCTATCCTAGAGGTTAAGAATATCTTACTAGCTAGCTAGTATGACTTTAACGAGTTCAGCTTTATAGAAGGTTAGAGTATTAATAGCTTAGTAGTTAGAAACTCTTAAATATATATATTATAATACAAGGTCTCTAGATTATAGGCTTAGACTTCGTTCCTCGAGTATATCTCGGCTATAGGGGTTGTACTACCTCTAGCTATCATTTTTAAGGGCAAGAGCCTTTAATAATAGTAGTGCTTAGTTAACAAGGCTAAATTGAATGACTAGCTATTCACTACAACTAACAAAGGCTAGATTAATAGGGTAGTAGTATTAGAATAGCTTTAACAGGTATTTATACCCTAGACCTTGCTATAGGATCCTTTCTAGAGGGGGCTATTGATATTAGACAGTTATAATAGCTATACTATTACTAATTTCATATAGTATTACTATAGTAATAATATCTAGTTACTCTTTTTACTACTATATACCTCCTACGTTCTCTAGGTATCAGATCTATCAGTATTTAGCCTCCTTAAGTATATCTACTGCAAGCTTCTTAATAGAGCTATATAATCATAAGGATTCTTTAGATCTCTAGGATCTTTATATATTAGGTATAGATATAGACTATCGAGAAATCAATAATCTATACTTAGGTAGAGATATTTCCCTACTTAGTAATAGTAGGGTGTTTATTATACCGTTTATAAATAGCTATCTATACTATTAATTCTATAGATATAACAACTACTTTAAGCGTTTAAATAAAGGCTCTTACTCTAAAGATAGTAAGGTTAGAGATAATACCGAGCGCTATTTTATAGATCCTAGCCTCGATAGTAGCTATAATAAACTTATAGATCCGTTCGACTCTTTTAATACCTTCCTTGTCTATCGTCAAGCTATTTAGGTTTAGCTATATATAACAGTCGTTATATTCGATATAAAAGGCGTTAGTAGCTTCTTCCTAGGAGATAGGAGGTAGTTACATTAGCTTAGAACCTTATATCTAGGGATCTATAACTCTCTATTAGTCGTGTTCAGCTTAGAACTAGGTGGTTCGGGCTGTGTAGAGCTTATCGATAACCTCCTAAATAGTAAGTTCAGGCTATATACTAAGCATGTTCTACTCGGACAAGAGATATTAGTTTAGGTCGATAATAGCCTAAACGGCTATTTGCTATACTTAGAGCTAGATATAATCGATCTATATTACCTAGTGGGCTGTAGTTTCGAGCTTGATAGTTATAGGAACCTAGGTCTTCGAAGCAGTATTAGTTATAGTATGTAACGGTCTCAACGAGTATATTGCAACTAGCTAATGACGACTCTACGAGCACACTAAACTTGAAGAAAAGAGAGGAAAGAAGGAAAGA
>MU854645.1:0-24883 GCA_033296685.1 Parachaetomium inaequale | reverse complement strand
ACGTCGAGCGAGGCACCGTCAGCATGGCGACAGCACCCCACCCCTCCGACCCGGATCAACGCGTGGCAGGTTCACAGTTCATCGTCACGCTGGGGGACAACACGGACTACCTGGACGGCAAGGCTGCTATTTTTGGCAAGGTGGTAGAGGGATTCGACGTGCTCGAAAAAATCAACGACGCCATCGTCGACGACCGCGGCCACCCCCTGGTCGACATTCGCATCAAGCATACCGTGGTCCTCGACGATCCCTACCCCGACCCTGCAGGCCTGCGGGAACCCAGCGGCTCGCCCCCTCCCACCAAAGCACAGCTCGCGACGGTGCGCATCGGGGAGGACGAGGAGCTGTTAGATGAAGAGGCCAACGCGGAAGCAGCCGCTGAGGCCGAAAAGAGGAGGAAAGAGCGCGAAGCGGCTGCGCAGGCTCTGACACTGGAGATGATGGGGGACTTGCCCTTTGCCGAGGTCAAGCCGCCTGAGAACGTGTTGTTCGTCTGCAAACTAAACCCGGTCACGACCGACGACGACTTGGAGCTCATCTTCAGCCGCTTCGGCAAGATCCTGAGCTGCGAGGTGATCCGGGACCAAAAAACGGGCGACAGCCTGCAGTACGCGTTTATCGAGTTTGAGGACCAGAAGAGCTGCGAGGACGCTTACTCCAAGATGGACTCGGTTCTGATCGACGATCGGCGAATCCACGTCGACTTCAGCCAGAGTGTGAGCCGCCTGAGCGAGGTGTGGCGCAACGAGACCAACACAAAACGGAAGTCTGCCGCACGGAGAGGCGGCGGCGGTTGGGGCGGTGTCAGGGAGCTGGAGAAGCGGCGGCAATACCGCAACCAGGACATCGAGCCTGACGATGACAGCGGATACCGCATGGTTCACGGAGTGGAAGACTTGCGCGGGCGTCATGGGAAGGACATTGATTCCGCCAGAGACGGCCCGAGCAGCCAGGGTCCCGGCCGGGATGAGGGAGACAGTCGGCGCGAAGAGCGTCCGCCTGGCAGGCACGGGGATAGCTACAGGTCCGGCCCTGACGACAGGAAACGAGATGCGGAACGGCGCAGCCTGAGCCCCAGGAGAGACCGCTACCGGGATGGCCGACATGACCGGCCGGCAGACGCCGGGAGAAGCCGGGATGACAGGGAGTGGCCCCGCCGAGATCGACGAGATCAAGATCGTGATCGAGGGTATGCGAAGGATAGGGACAGGTACCGCGGGCGCGACGAGTACAGGGGCAGGTGAGCGACCGGCTCCTGCGCAATGCCTGCATGATGCGATGGAACATAGCCCTCATACCGTGGTCCTGGTCGCGCAACAAGCAACTGTGTGACCTGACATGAGCCCTGCCGTCTTGGTTAGTTTCCCTCGTCATCCCGTGTCACAGTTTGATCTGACCAAAAAAGATGTCAACCTCTCATGAGACCTCGGTGACCTCACTTGCGTGTGGCCGGGGACGTCTAGTCGCTCAGTCCTTTGACGCGTGACCAATTTCGTTCGCATCGTCAAAACCATGCCACCAAGCAAGCACTGTTGGGAGCCCATTCTACAGCAAGGACCAGTGGTGCTCTTCAACGTCCTGCCCGGTTTGCGACCCTCTACCAACATGGATCACGTCCGCATGGCGATCGACGAGGCTGCGAAGGCGGAGTCTCGTGAGTCGTTGCATCTCACACTCGAGTCTCTCACTCGAGCTGGCGTGCAATCAGGAGGCAGGGCAGCAAGGTTGCTTTGGGCGGCATCTTCCGTGGCCGCTACGCCCGAATGCAGTGGCCTGCGACAAACGCAATACTTTGCCCTGTTTCCCTCTGCGTCTTTATACGAGCTCAATCTATCTACAGTGGCGGGCCGTGGGCGTGGACGAGGTCCATTGCTTTTTGACGGCCTCAATCCGAGTCGGGCCATCGCAGTTGGACGACAGCCCCCCAAAAGCCGCACCCCCCACGTTGTGTCACTGAGACAAGTGAGATCCCGACACCCCATATTGTCGCACGGCATGGGCGATGTGTTTCAAACGGATCTTCGCACGGCCATGGGCTCATGGCCCTCGGGTTCGGGCCGTATCGTCTTGTCATCGTGGCTGTCAACCGACTGGATGTTTCCGTCCCAGCACCCAACGACGACCACATGCAGCCTCTGGGGCTCGGGGGTTGGTGACTTGCTTCATGCAGCTTCGCGGATTGCCTGCCGCCGTGTCTCCTCACATCTCGCCGACAGGAGTCTTCAAACCCACGGATCCACACGTCGCCAATCTGACTCTTGTCCCGACTGGCGTTTCGACGTTTGCTCGCTCCCCCGTGGCCGTGCCAGCTCTCACCGCTGCCTGTGTTGCATCCAGCAACTGCCCCTTTGGGGACAAGCTTCACGGTGGTGGCTGGCGGAATGCTAGGGAGATCTACGGCGGCCCGTCCGCTTGCGCCCACACACATGTGGCAATGGCGGTCCGCCAGGGACAAGGTGTGCAAGAACACGCTACCGTCGGCACCCGCCGCCATCATCAACAGGTACCGTAGGGTCCCCTGTCAATCCGAACATGTCATCTGTGCAGTACCTGGTTCGCCTTCCTACCAAGTCTTCAGCACTGTCTCAACCCCCGCGAAGTGTGAGCTTGGCATCATGGCGTCCACCGCTCCCTCGCCACCCTGCGTCACTGGATCTGGCCTGCCGACCCGGGTGTCAACAGCTACACAGTAAAGGATACATGGGGCCTGGTCTCCGTGAGTGAACGTCTACAAACATGCGGCCTGGCCTCTCGGCCCGGTGACGGGGATGTTGGGCTCCGCGAGATCTGGTTCCATCCCGACTTCAGCCGCCGTGTACCACAAGGCTAGCTTCTCAAACCTGTCCTTTCCCACTTGGGCCTCGTCTGGGGACAAGTCGTGCGTAAAGAACCCGCCCACCTGCCTGTCTCGGGCGTTCTGTGACACCTGTGACCCGTCTGATGGGTCCGAGCCGGACCCTTTCGCCTCGTGTTGCTTCTGCCTACTTTGTTTTGCATAACCCCGGGAGGCTGAAGAAGGTTGGGAGGAAGTGGTCGAAGACCGCCTCGCCCATGCCAACTGGTCAAGCCATATCTGCGACCCGAGATCCGGTTCGCCCCCTTTTCGAGTTCCGTCTGGGGGCTTGGAGGTCACTCGTCGACACGGGGTGTTAGTGGCATGCGGCAGCGGCGAGCTCGACCACTAACATGTGGGCAATGGTAAGACATTGCTTGTTCCCCTGAGCACAACGTGAGCGCCGCAGCAGCTTGACTGGTTTGGAACCAATTCCAGCCTCCTGTTTGGACGTCACAGAGACACCTGAGCGTCTCTGTTCGGCTAGCTGCAGCCCCAGTGGCGACAAGACTTGACAGCACGGCTTGTCATTAGCCCTGCAAATACCCGATGGCGGACCTCTCCCCAAATCCTCCGCTCTTCCAGTCCTGAGGCTCTCCGTTCATCTGCCATGTGCCCCTGCTGCCGTCCGTCTGCCTGTCATCGGGGAGGCTGCGATAGCTCCCGGTTGACTTGGACTGGGGAGGGGGCCCAATCGGGCCTTCGCCACACCAGGTCCAGACGCAAGGCTTGCCGAAGGATTTGTCACACATCGGCTCTGGGCGCGCCGCCATCTTCCAGGCATGGCTGCCGACTCGGAGCGATGCCGAGATATGGCGCTCCGAGGCTGTCGCAGCCCAGCCCTGCCGGTCATCACAGCCGCCTCAGGCAGATGGCGATTTCGGATCCCCATGTCTTACACCCGCCGCCTTCGTTCGCGGCACACGTTGTCCGTGGTGTCCTGCAGTACCTGCCGGGCCTCGACGGGGCTGGCCACATCGGCACATCCGCCCTCGACTCACGGGGCCGACAAAGGACCAGCATTTCTTCGGGCAGAGATTCTAGCCCGCGGTCCGAAACCGGGATCTCGGAAGACCGCCGCGGTGCGGAGATGAAGCTTGGTGGTACGACGTAATAGACACAATATACGCGCAGTACACGAAAAGATTGAGGACATCCACGAGGTTGATCTGCAGGGGGTGCAAAGGCGTTTGCCGGAGCTAATGTACCGAGGCATGCAATGAGAAACCCCCGTTTGCAACGCACGAATGCTGTCTGTCTCCCCAGTCTTCTGTCGAATCGGATGACATCCCCACAGGAAGCGGACATCCAGCCAACTTCAAGATCAGATTGCTCACACAAAATGAAGACAGAGTCTAGGCTCCCCTGTTAGTTTTCATCCCTCCATGCGAATCAGAACCTTCTGGAGCTCGATGACGCCCACCGCATTGTCGTTCTTGTGTCTTCTAGGAGCAGGTGGCTGGAATAGGGGGCCCCGATTCGCCGGTCCAAGGCCTGTCGTTGAGCGTCCACCACAGGCCCGGCCTTGTGTCCGATCGATTCCTTTTCCCTGGGACCCAGTGGCGCCTGCACCAGTCAATGGCCTCCCGCCGCCCGTCCCGAGTTCTTGATCATGTACCTTTCAGGGGCACCGTCCTGAAGAGAAAGAAAAGAAAAAGAGGACGCCAACTCCACAGAGATATACCCAATAAGGCCAGCAGCCTGTATGTGACTGACCGCTTTCTGCAGAGTACAGTACAGTGAGAGCGTTTGAATGTACCATCCAGTATTGGACAACGCCAGCAGACGACTGAGGGAGGCACTGCATTTCATACTTGGCATGACAGAAATTAGTGCCCTGCAGGCGCCGGGATGTCCGTTAGCTTATGACTGGGCAACCAGACAAGTTGCCGGATTCTTCATTCCGTCTTCGGAGGAAATTTGATATATCCAACGCTCAAGTTGTCTCGAGGTTGTCTCTGGAGCTGATTCGCCCGTTTTCTCCTTCGGCCACGCCGCCGAACAAACGGTCCAGCTGCGGTAGCAGTTAGAGAGCAGTGCTTCTTAGCCTTGGTGACGGTGTTCATTCCTTTCCTGCATGGTCCAGCCCCTTGCTTCCGTTTGAAGACAGGCCCTGACCGCCCTGTCCTGCGAGTTGCTCGCCTACAGCTTGAGGCGCATGAGATTCCGGCCGACTTGCATTGTTGCGGCTGTCACACGTTCGTCAAAATATCTGGTAGCACGAAAGACATGGTCCGGTTAAACTAATGTGGCCCAGATGCGCTGTCCGTTGGCGGGTTGAAGGTCGTACTTGATACTAAGGTAGGGTTTTCGAGGCTGCGTCACGCACCTCGACTCTGCTTTTGGCAGATGAGCATTTTCCGTTTCTCGCGCCAAGGACCGCAGGAGATGCAGAAAACGCACTTAATAGCTTAGCTGATGCGTTTATCTGACTTGCGTGTTTCAGGGTCATTGAGCCCAGGGCCAACCCATGGCCCGCGTGACACTCAGTCCAGGGTTCTCACCTCATCAATTACCCTGGTCTTCTTGTCTGGACTGCATTGGCCTTTCTACCCTGTCCAAAGTACGGCCTTCTACGGATGATGGCTTGCAGAACACCCCGGCGTTGGTGTTTCTACAAGTTCAGGGCGCTAGTGATGGGAGGCAAACGATGGCCTTGAGGCTTCACTCCTGTTTGTTAGTTTCTAGTACGAGTATCCTCCTGGTTTGGTGTGCTCTGCTGCTTTCCAGCTTCATGATACCCAGGCTATGGAGTACCAGTACTTCTAAAGTACCAAACACAAAGCCAATGCAAGCTATCTCATTTTATCTCTAGCGTACAGGTTTCACGACCAACGTCAACCATCTCGCCCACATCTTTCAGCCTAGCAACCCCGGGGCACCTTGTTTATATGCAGATGCCCGGCGGAAGCCATCGTCAACTGCTCAGCCTGGACCCTTGGCCTGGGAACGCGCATGCGATGGAAAACCCAATCGATGTCAAATTACTCCGCATTCTTGCACATTACATCCACGCCTGCACCGCAATAGTGTGCAACCTCACACGGACCTACACCAGTACCTTCATGGCCTGCTTGTGGAACCTGATGGTGTGGAGGGAGGCAACTCGTGGGCTAGCCCCGGTAATGCATACGGTTGCTGCCGCCACCATGGATGCCATCAGAAGAAGCTTCAAGATGTACGGACAAACAGCCCGTATTGGGCTTGGCTCTGATCTGGCCAATGTCGACGACGGCAGCTACAGTGACACGGCCCCTTATATCACCAGAACGCTTGCATTTCTCAGTGTGCTTCCTCCTTATCTCTGTTCTCTCGAATCTCCAAATGCCGCCAGCTTTGGAACTGGACATCTCGTGGACAAACAGAGTTTAATCCGCCGGTCAACTGGACCGTCGCCAGCTTCGAGTCCTGTGTTGATATTAATTCCTCAGGCCACGTGTTGAGCGTTCTTCAGCAGCATCACCCTCCTCCCAACCACGGATCGGTAGACGGCCGGCAACAGTTTAGCGCCAACTGGATCGATCAGTCACCTTCAGGCAAGACATCCTGAGAAGCCCCGAATCAGTACCGCAACGGAAGGTGGACGCCACCGACCCAAGTCTTGCCCTGGTTCACCCCTGTTTCTCCGGGCTCAGGTATGTCTCATCCATTTTCGCATCGATGGCATCAGCGAGTGCGCCATCTTGACCCGGCAGCCATGGCACCGCATGTTCTCGGCCGGGTAGTGCAAGACCAGGAGAGGGGCGAGTGTGCGGGGGTACAGGGCGCCGGGGTCATGCCAGAGATGCGAGATCCTGCCAGCTCTGTTTGTATATGTCGCTCATGTGCTCGACCAGGTCTGCTGGTGTTAAAGTCAAAACACGGGGCCACCTGGCAAACACTCTCGACCAGCCTCTCACCATCCAATCCGAGTTCTCTATCTCGAACTTTGCGCTTTCACGACCCCGAACCGACATCATTTGTCTCTGGTTCCTCCCGGCAGCTACACATCATCCAGTGATATCCCAGCTCCGCGGTCTGCAACAGGCGCCGGGTCGCCACCCTCAGCCCCTATTCTTGTTGCGGCCGATTAGGAGACAAGAGCAAGGATCAGATCAGGCCAAACGGGACGACAGTACTCGCCGCAAACAGCGCACGCCAGGCACTGCAGCAAACCAGAGGGGAAAAGAAAAAAGACAGACAAGGGGATAGATTGGCTGGCCACTGAGCAATGGTGTCCCAGGCCTGTTACAGCAGCACCAACGACGGAAGACGATATAGCCGTCCCTACCCACTGTATTTCCCCTCGCCCACGGAGCGGCGCTTCCCATTGTCCTCGCACGACACGCGGGCACTCGCCATGGCGGACCAGCTAGACTCTGACTCGGCACCTCAGAGGAAGCGCATTGCCGTGGCAGTAAGAGCCACCCCACCCCTCCCCCCTTTCCCCCTTTCCCCCTTTTCTCCCTTGAACCCTTATGCACATCGCCTTGCTACCTTCACTCGGGCCGCACCCCATGTTGGGCTCTGCTCTCATCAAGACCGTTGAGCGCTTGATTTAGACTCCACTTGCTGACTGGGTTACTTTGTGTCTAGTGCGGCCGTTGTCGCAAGCGGAAAATTCGATGCAGTGGTGACCCCGGCCAAGGCCAGCCATGCTCAAATTGCAAGAACGCAGGGGTGGAACAATGCCAGTTTCTCCGGGTACGATTCTCGATCTTGATTCATTCAGTTGTCCCCCTTTCTCCCCTACCTCTTAACTTGTGATGTCGACGTTTCGGCTTCTAACTCGGACATCGGCAGGTGTCATCTCGGGAAGCGCCCATTCGTCATGAGCCCGGCGACTTTGGCTACAGCGTTGGCGATGCTCGAGTTTACGCCAGCCGGACCCCGGTTGGAAGCGGGCTTCCATACCCGCAGGACTTGCCGACTCTGGGCTCGAGCGACGTCTTGGGCTCGTACCGCGGCGGGTCGGCCTACCCCTACACACCGGCCAGCAAAGCCTACTATCCCGCCATGCACGCATACGGCGCGCCTTACTCGGAAGACTTTGAATTCGGGCTCGGAGTGGGATCTCCGCCGGTGATGAATCCTGAGTCTGTCGGCATGATGCCCAGTCACTGGAGTTCGGGGGCGCGGGCGAAACCGCCGTCCTTCAGCAGCATGTACATGGACTCGGAGGGGGCTTACAGCAGTTACGGCAGCGCGAGTTTGTTGCATCGCCCTTCCCACTCGGTCAGCTCGGACTCTCCCAACTTCTCCTTCTCCGGTGTTGCAGCATCACTGCCGCTTTCCAGCACACCGGGACCGGACCGGCTGCTGCCCAACCCTGCCGGACGCTCCTCTGCTCTGCCGTACCCGGGCTCCGCCAAGCCATCGACGCCCGCGTCCACTTCCGCAGCAAGCACACTCGCTGATGTGGCCACGGCCGCCAGTTATGCGGGCGGATTCGAGACGTCCGGCCTTTCATTCTCCTCGACCTCTAGCAGCGGCCTGTCAAGCCACCCCTCGTCCTCGTCCCGTTCAAACTCGGACAGCTACTCCGGACCCGAGAGCATCTTCAGTGAACAGGAGCGCAGCCTCCAGAGCCAGGGTTCGGCCTTCGACATGGGCGGTTACACGGCGTCGCCACGCCGCGGTTCCGGGACCGGCGGCTCGGGAAGCAGCCACGCTTACGTCCCCGGCGAGAGCGCCCACGAGGCCGCGGCCCACCACCACTCTTCCCACCACGGTCTCCCGGCGGCTTACATGAGCGATGCCCCCTCAAGCCCCATCGCCCACCGCCCAAGCCAATGTCTGGCATCGGGAACCGGCAGTACAGGCCACGCTACCCACACAGATGACCGGCAGGTTGCTGTGGCTAGCCGCCATTGACATTGGCGGGTGGTATGCACGGTGCCGGACCCGAGAATCGAGGCTTGTGCCGTGGGGAGCTCGGAGTTGGCCAGCCCCCTGACTGGGATGGACCGGACGCCACAACACCAAAAGCCCGCGCTGCCTTGCATGGGAACTCGGCGACATTCTTGGGTCGCATTCTAGAGTCGACTGCAGGTCATCGGTCCCGGGTCGGCAACGTCTCTCGCTGCGTTGGTGCCTGAGCTAGCGTCAAGCCACCGTCGGTCTGCTGCAGAGTCGACGTGACACAGCCGGAGAACAAGCGCCTGGGCGACTCAACACGAGCTTCACAGACAAAATGGATGCGGACTTGACTCCTTCGCTCCCGGACTGCGTGGCACACCGGCATCCCTCTCGACAAACCCGGTTTTGGCCAACCGTTTTCCTTTGGTTTCATCTCTCCCAACCATAGACATTCCCTTCATGTGTGGTTCAAGTCATTGGAGACTCATCAGTGTGCATGCATGTCTGCGGGTTTGACACATTATCGTGGCGTTTCGGGCTCCGTGTGTTCTTTCTTTCCTGTTGGTTCATTGTGCTTTATCCCCCAACTTACTTAATCTACCATCCTCAATCTTGTGTTTCAGGGGCCTAGACAGCAGGAGTGGCTTGCATGATCCTAATGCGACCACCGTTGTGGTCTCAGGGGGCAATGTGCTAGTGATCTTCCTACTGGCAATGTCAGCTTTCCTCGCATCGGGTTGAACAGGAAGGATGCATGCATGCATCCATCTTCCTTTTGCCTACGGTGTGCTTGGGTCGCTGACATCCTTTGCTGGCGTGGTCCGCGGGCTGGTTGCCTTGGCCAGAACTCTCCCGGTGGCACCCCCTTCCTGTCGTCGCGGGTGTTGTTGTGGCTACCCATTTCTTCAGAGCACACCGTGTATTTCGTCTCTCACTCTGTGTAATGTTTGTTTGTAACGGCTTTCTCGTGGTACTTGTCAGAGGCGTTGGCGCTGCCTGGTTATGAAAAGGGGTCGAGAAAAGTTGGAGACTGGGCTGTGCCTCAAGAGTCTGTTACCCGGCTCGCAAAGTGCGTTAATTAGAAGTTGGAATATCACACCTGCTGCCTTGCTAATCAGTGCTGGCAACGCCCAGACATGGAGGAGACACGACTACCTCCTAACTGAGAGCCAGACTCACCAGTGACTGGACATACAGTAGAGCTGTCAGGCATCATTGAGCCGGCCCGCGGTTTGTGAACCGCCAGGATGCAGAGTTGGGTATATCCTCGAGGAATGGGAATAAATCTTATGATGCAATGTCCGTGATGTTGTAGGCAAGCTTTCCGTGGTGACTCGCAGAGACCCTCCGTGGCAGCACTGGGTCGAACGGCTTGGCGACTCGGACGGCGAGGTTCCATTTGCTGCATCAAAAAAGCAGGAAACTGAGTCTCCGACCTGCAACCTTCTCCCAACACAGTGACACCCCTGCCGAGATTAGATATCGCGATGCCTCTGACGACCCCGAAGGTTGACTCGCAGATTTCCCGTTTTTGCTGGCAGAACCTGCAGGTGGACCCCACCCCGGTCTTCCCCGACGCCGAGCTGCTTCGCGATGAGCTCGCGCAGGAAACAATCTACGAGCGCGTCTTCAGCGATGACGTTCCCTTACGGCCGCCGCGGCGGTACCAGGTCAGGATCCTGAAGGAGTTGATAGCCAGGATCGAGTCCTCTGTCCAAGACTGGGACCAGCATGTGAGTGGCAACTGAGCGGTCGTTTGCGTTCAAACACTGAGAGGTTGACAATGCCAACACAGGGAATCTCGGACAACCTGACGCTTGCTCTGTCGAACCTGCTCTCGCAACCGCTGCCGTCGGAGACAGACGCTGCCCAGCAGAGAGACTACGTGGTCTACCACCTCTCGCTTCTTCAGGCCCCATCGGCAGCTCCCAACCTGCCTCACATCAACCTTCTCGAATCCCGCTCGCTCATCTCGGCGTCCGGCACCACCGGCCTGCGCACCTGGGAAGCGGCCCTGCACCTCGGGCAGTATCTGTGCGCTGACCCTTCCCTCGTCCAGAACAAGCGTGTGCTCGAGCTGGGCACCGGAACGGGATATCTCGCAGTGCTGTGCGCCAAGTACCTCGGGTCGGACCATGTCATGGCGTCCGACGGATCGGACGAGGTTGTCAACCACATGTCTGACAGCATCTTCCTCAACGGCCTGCAGGGCTCGCCCAAGGTCGCAGCAATGCAGCTGAAATGGGGCCACGCTCTGGTTGGCACCGAGTTGGAAGGCGCTCTCGAAAGGCTGGACACGGTGCTGGGCGCCGACATCACCTACGACGTGAGCGTGATTCCCGCTCTGGTGGCGACGCTGGAGGATCTGGCAAGGCTATTTCCGGGGGTATCCGTCCTGATCGCCGCAACGGAACGGAATAGGGCGACCTTTGAGAGCTTCTTGGATGTCTGCGCGAAACGGGGCTTCACCGTGGGCCACGAATCGTTTCCTGTGCCGCCACGGAGCGAGCAAAACGGGCCATTCTACAGCGACACAACTCCCATACACATATGCAAATTGAGAAAGTGATGCCCGCTTGCAAACCTCAGACGGCACATTTCGCTTGGGTTGCGAGGCGATGTGTTTTTACTGCAATTGACGGTCCAGTTTGGCAACGCGAAGTTGTTTTGCGAAGTCGGACGTGCCCCAGTGACGCGAGGTTTGGAAGTGGGGCATTCGACTCGTCGACCCCCACCATTTCTGCCGCCTGAAAATCGAGGCCACAGCGCGGATTAGGGCTCGCGCACAATTACGGACCGGGACCGGATTTTTTCGAGCTCCACCCTGGCGCAGCACCCTGCAAAAATCACCACCAGAGGGAAAATCCCACTGAAACCTCCGGATATCGAGATCGTGGAAGTATCGCCAACATCGACCGCCATCCAACCGCCAAGATGGCCGACTCCGACTCTCCGGTCACGCTGCGCACGCGCAAGTTCATCCGCAACCCTCTGCTCGGCCGCAAGCAGATGGTCGTGTGAGTTCTCCCCGTTTCCCGCCCCGTCCGCCCTGCCCGAACCCCTCCCAGCTTCAGCATGTCGCGCGACGAATTGCCGCTGCACCGTGGTCACGGCGATGGACCGACTCGAAAAGAACGAGCGCATTGGATGGAGCTGGGGGGAGAATTCGGGTCGCCGAGTCGATGCTTGATGGAATCGGTGGCTGACCGTTGGTTCTTTTGTGCGCAGTGACATCCTCCACCCGAACCGCGCCAACATCTCCAAGGAGGAGCTCCGCGACAAGCTCGCCGGCATGTACAAGGCCCAGAAGGACCAGGTCAGCGTCTTCGGCCTCCGCACTCAGTTCGGTGGCGGCAAGACCACCGGCTTTGCCCTCGTCTACGACTCCCCCGAGGCGATGAAGAAGTTCGAGCCCCACTACAGGCTGGTCCGCGTCGGCCTGGCCACCAAGATCGAGAAGGCGAGCAGGCAGCAGCGTACGTCTTTTCCCGGGATGCGATTCCATGACGCGTCGATGGTGGCGGAACGCTTGGTCGGTCGGGAATGGTCACGGCTGACACTCTTCATCCCCACACAGGCAAGCAGCGCAAGAACCGGCAGAAGACCCTCCGGGGTACGGCGAAGGTCAAGGGCCCCAAGGCGAAGAAGGAGAAATAAGCGGCTGGCGTTTCTTTTTGGCGTCGTCTGTTATACCGGGTATCTTGGCGGGCGGGACGATGGCTGTGGCTTTGTGCATTACCCTGGACTGCTTGTTGCATCCGGCCAATATGATGCCGTGAGCATGCAACTGGAATTTATGATGGAGGCGTGACGGTCGGGGCTCGATGATTCTGGCAAAACCATAGCATTCAATACAGGGCGTCGTCGGTTACCAAGTCAAGGCCGGGTTCGGGCGTCATGGGCATGGCAGGTCGCGTCTGGAGGTGTGAAGATGGATATGTTGTGCCGAGGCAGCTGTTACACGCCCTACTGATAGTTCCCAGGCCTTCGACTGCTCAACCGACGGAACAGAAACAACGATTTCCCCAGACCGTTTGCCATCGCCCGGCTCCGATTGCGCTCACAACACCTTGAATCCAGGCAGTTGGAGATCAGCACGAGCGAGCACCATCCCATTCCTTGAGGGACTGCCCATTGCCGCGACTCCATCCTGGCATGGGTGCGGGAAATTCTGCGGGCTCGTGCAGAAGTCTCTCAGGCTGATCTCTGATCGTGGCGGCGGGGTTACTGCATCAGGCCGGGCGGAGAAAAGGTCATGGTCTTTTCACCTTTTTTTCATGGCTGGTGACAGGTCGGGGCCCTGCCTCCCGAGTCAACAGTCATCCGACACATGAAGACCTGTGCCTGATCCGGACTCTTCCTCTTTCCTTTCCAGGACCACTGCAACATGCCTTCAACCTCTTGTTCCCGCGACTGACGGCGTAGTCGCAGGTGGCCTTGACCATGACACCGGGAGGCAGTCCTGTACGCTCGCGGCTCCTTATCAATGGCAACGACACCTTGCCTCGGCAACTCCGTCCTGCTCCTCCCGGCCTTTGATGTGCTTGTTGTCCCCAGGAAACGCCGCCAAGCTAAGGCGGATGTCCGGTTTGGCTTTTGGCTTGCAGCGGCGTTCCTCTTCATCACCATGACACCGGACACAAGGCAGAGTCAATTCTGAATGCTGCTGTGAGCAAGAGGGGCTAGGCTGGTAGGATGACCGATTAGCAGGGGCATCGAAGGTAGATATGGGCATGCGCTCTTTCATCGTGGTTCCGTACAAGATCCGAGGCAACAGTACAACTGCTACTCAACGCTGGGGCCGACGTCCAGGCGGAAACAAGGCAAGGAGAAGCTGCCTTATGGAAAGTGGCGAGATACGGCTCCTTTGTTCTATTGCAGCTAGGTACCTGTCTACTCACGGGCAATGGGGCAGATAGATACCTATCGCCATCATCAGAACTGCCCAGTAGGGAGTCGGTACCCACTGGGCAAAGCTACCTACCGGGAAGCACTGCGAACTTCTTGATCGAGAAAGGGGGCATACCCGATGCCGGGACCGGGACACTCTCTGATGTCGCAGTTGCAAGGAACCCGTGACTCCATTGATTCCCTCTCCGTTTTGCAGAGGGGCCTTCGAGCTGACCAAGTCTTCGGCGTTGCTAATGTACTCTGGAACAAGCAACTGATACCTGTAAGCATACAGAAAACCTGAAGTATCAAGGCAATATAAAACACAACCCTCCGCACTAGGCCATGTTCGTCCGAAGCTTCTTCGCTCGCTTTAGGGCACTCAACACCATACTTGTCCGCTCGTCCGTCCTCGATTTAGACTGCGAAGAAGTAAACTTCTTGGGGGTCGCGTCCCGCGCTGCCGAGGAAGCCGGCATGCTGGCGACACGGCGGGCGCGTGGCTTCGGAACCCAGCCCAAGCCGGTTGGCATGCTGCCAGCGGGCTCCTTGTATGTTTCGTCAATGTCGTCCTCGGCGTAGTGCTCTTAAATCTCGGGCTCCGGCTCCGGGCTGCTAGTGAGGAGCGCCACGACCTGGGATCCCTCGGGGACGGCAAAGGGCGAGCCGCTTGCACACGCCGTCCTACTGGAGCTCGAACGAGCGGCACCAGCCGGACTGGGTGAGGCACGCTCGGCCTTGATCTGAGGGACAGCAGACGCCTTCAAGGTCCCCTTCTTCTGGCTCGACTTCTTCGGCGTCGGCTTCTCGATGGGCTTGTCGACTAGTTTCTGGGCGAGCTTTGAGAGACGGCCTTTGTCGTCATCCCCCGAGATGTTGTCAGACTCGGAGTTGTCGAGTCGCCGCATGCTTTCCTCGTACTCGATGTCTGGCGCAACACCTGGTTTCCGGGCCTCGATGGCGGACATGACCGCGGCCTTGCTGGGCGATTTGGACCCGTTGGTTGAACGCGATGCCCACATCTCGCTAAAGACGGGATCGAGGAGTCGGATGCGTCCGCCTCTGCATCCATCCCGCCGTCCTCCTCCACCTTCTCCTTTGCTAGGTCTTCCTGTACGTCTTGCTCGTCATCGCTGTGACGACCGAGCGTTGAACGCGACGTTGTGACGGGATCGTCAACATCGGGGAACAAATCGTTGCCCAAATCGATACTAAAGTCGGGATCCACCTGCCTCCCGCTGTGAAGGCTGCCTGTCTCGGAGGGCGGAAGGACCAGTTTGGGATACGCAACTCGCGGTTCATCGGAAGGGTCCGAGGTGAGATCTGAAAACCGATGGAAAGGCTCGAGGTGGATCAGCTGGGAGTCATTGTTTGATGTGCCCTGAGAGGGTAGCTTTGGGCTGCCACGGCTCTGGGGTTCTGAGGCCTCGGAAGCGAGGATGGTGGCGTCATGCGCCATCTCTTCCAGTTGTTGCGACGGACTGCTCAGATCCAAGCCTGCATTGTCCGTGATGTCTGTGACGGAGGGATCGACATCCTTCCGGAAACCAGCATCATTCATGAGTTGGCTGATCTCGTGCCGGCGGTCCTCTGAAATCGAAGTATCGAAGGGTTCTTGGGCAACGGGAGTTTCAGAAACCATGCTCTGGCCGCCACCGCACTGAGTGTCGATGTCCATCTGTTGTGAATCAACTCCGTTCCTCTCCACTCCCGCTTCGTCGGGTGTAGCGGATACTCTGTCGTCAGACGATTTGGGTCTGTCGGACTGGGTTGCGTCGCGAGCTGCGGGCTTGGGGTCAGATGGCTGCTTGGGCAAGAATGTGGTCCCGACTGCTTGAGCGGCAGGCTGAAGAATGCGTGGCTCAATCATGTCCGCGAGGTCCAACGTCCGATATCCTTGCTCAGCGGCATCATCGCCCTCGTCGTCCATGCCAGGCAACTCGAACTTGTCATACACCCGGTTCCCGTCATCATCATAGACCTTTTCATTGCGGTCAAAGTTTCGATCTCGCTTGGCGAGGTGAACCTCGATGGAATTGTCATCGAAAACATCGACAACAACGCCCGTGAGCGAAGACACCTGGGGCTGCCAGTTGGTTGCTCTGGAAAGCAACCATTGTTTCCATGTGAGAATCATCCCTTTGAGAGCCTCCCCAGAGTTGAGAACAGGCAAAGTTGAGACATCCGCTGGAAGGGGCGGCAAATCATCCTCGTCATCGTCGACGTTTTGAGCCGGCGTTTGTTCTTCCTGCTCCTGGCCCTCCTCCTCGTCGTAGTTGAGAACCGTCTCGTCAAAGCCACTGGTGTCATCATGGTTGCCCCAAGATTCCTCATTGTCATGATCAGCATCATAGCCCCAGGAGTCCCCGCCATGCTTTCTCCTCTTCGTGCTGGACCGGCTGCCTTGATCGAGAAAATCTTCCTGGTTGCGCTGTTTCCGTTTCGAGCGACCGCCGCGCTTATTCTTGTCCCCATGGAAATATTGTTGCTGGGGGTCCCACCGTTGAACGAAAGGGAACGGTGGCTCGCTCAGCTCGATTCCGTCCTGGCAGCATTCCACCGCACGGTAAGAAATCTTGTCCCGCCAAGCTTCCGAGTCGTCTTGAAGTGCTGGGCTCGCTCCAACGCGGGGTTCTGACTGTTGTTGCAGAGAGGCACCCTTTGAACCATCATCAACCGGCTCGTCAGGCGTATTTAGGCCCGAGTTAACCGCCGCAGGCGCTCGGGGTGGGGTGGATGCATCGTCCTTGCCATCACCGGTCGAACCCTCAGCATGCCGCACGAATGTGCCGAGGCTCTGAAGCAATGCCGCTTTTTTGGCGGCGATCGACTCGACAAAATCTTGAGTCTCCTGTGCGGGTAACACGTCCAGGCCGCCGGCATCTGACTGTTCGCCCCTGGCGGCAGCGTTCTGTGCGGCACGGGCAGCTCTTCTCCGTGCATTCCGTTTCTGCGTCGCAGACTTCCCTTGCCCTGGCGGTACTGGCTGTTGGGTTTCTGCCGAGCGGTTCTTAACTCCCTGGCGCATGCTCTCGGGCTGTGGCCCCTGAACGGATGTGTCTTGTGGGGCGAGTGACTGCATCGAGGTGGCGAGCCTGAGGGCTTCTTTTGACGCTGCGAGAGACTTGGCAGCGGCCTCCACCATGCTGTCGTCGGAGTCATGGTCACTGGAAGAGTCCAAGTCTGATTCGTCACTGCTCACTGAGCTGTCGTCGGAATCAAGGTCGGAATTCCCTCCATCGCCATCACTGGTGGCATTGCTGAGATCGGTACCGCCATCGCTGTCATCGCTGTCACTGGTCTCGGCCTCACTCGAGCTGTCACTCTCGTTGTCGGCCTCGCTCTCGCTCTCGCTGTCACTGTCATCTGACGTGGGCGACTCGACGCGGTCAACGAGGCTGGCGCCACCCGGTGCCTTGGGCATTTTGGAGGATGCAACCTCGGGACCACTGTCATTGTCACTCTCGCTCCCACTCTCGCTTGCGTTTTCTTCCTCGTCAGAAGAGGAGCGCGACGGGGATTGACCTGCCCGAACCTCGTCATCGTCATCGAACTTGGTATGGACAGGGGGCTTCACCGAGTGACCGGACTTTCGCATGGCGTCGGCCATCTGGGCCGCGGCGGTGCCAGCGAGGATGGAACCGCTAGGGAAGCCGTGTTGGTCGTAGTGCTTGACCATGGAGGCTAGCGATTCTGCTTCGCTCTCGTCGGCTGCGTCGTCCTCGGTCGCGGCGGCCTTGGGAGCGGGGGGATTAAGGTCCGCGAGCATGGCATCAAGCGACATGAGCGGTTGATGCTGGGTCCGCAACCTAAAATATGCGGACTCTGCGTTTCCCCCATGCTGAGCTAACGCCGTCTCGCAAGCGTCAAACTGAACGGTTGGAAAAGCCGATCGAAGTGCTGATATCTTGTCGAGGGTCTCCAGATCCAGCCGTGTGGCTCGCCCCGGCTCGGAGGGTTGAGCTGTCTCGCCCAAAGCTTCCGCCTCCTTGGAACCCTCATCTTGTGACCGTTCGTTATCCGCTTGGAGATCCCGAAGCTCGTCTTCCAAATCGGAGCCGCCAAAATCATTATCCTCGCCCTCGTCGGTCTCGTCGTCCATGAAATCGTCGTCTCCGTCTTCTTCGTCTCCGTCGGACCCATCACCCTGGGCGTCATCGAACCCGGCACGGATACGGACGCGCCGGCCAGCTCTCTCATCCTCGCCATGCTCGGTGAGAAGTAGCCTGGGCTCTTCGTGTTCGCCTTCTTCGTCTTCGTAGGTGATCCTCCGGCGCTTGAGAGGCGGGATGTCAACAGCGGGCCGGTTTCGTGGGGTCTTGAGGAGTGGGCGGCCAAAGGCTACGCCGTCAATCAGATGCTTGCCGTCGGTCGTGATCTGGTCTCGTCCGCTCAGCCGGCGTCTCCGCCGATCTCCGGTGTCTAGGGGTCGAATGCTGCGGCGCAGAAGCGTTAGAACAATTGCAGAGACAGCAATGGATCGCTGCACTCACAATACTTCCTCGTCGTTCTTCAGAATGACGGAAACCTGCTGGAAGTGTAGGCAGTCAAAGCCATGGCCGCTGGAATCGCGGAGCTCGACGGCGTAGTCTTCGAGGCCCCAGTCGTTGCTCTCGAGCGGAATGATGTTGTTGACCTGCTCCAGGAGACTGGCGATGGTCGGGTCTGTGTCGAGCTGCACTGCGAAGACGACGCGGACCTCGGGCAGTGCGTGCCGCCTCACCACCAGCCGCAGGCGAAGGCTGTTGGTGTCGCGCATCTCGGAATGTGTGGGGACGGTTGTGGCCTTTGTTCGAGCGGTCGAGTTCAGGTTGTTGGTACGATGCCGCCGGCGGGTCGATGCAGCATGTACCGCACCATGGATCCGGGAAATGAGCCGAGTCGCGCTTCGAATTTGAACTGACGGCGTCTTGACGCGTGGGGGGACTTTAGGCCCGTCACTGCTTCGTAAATTGGGTCTTATCGATAATTGATCTTCCGCCCACATTTACCCCTAACCCTGAATCCCTACTGCCGTGAGGGATTGCCAGCAAGAACCTCCCCAAGAGCCTGAAAGCTCGGAATCCCCTGAGGGCTGGCCTTCCGTTTAGCATGTCATCGATGGATTGGGTTTTTGATTCATGGAATGTTTAATGAAATGGCGGTCACGATGAACCCCAGTTTTCGAGCAAGTCAACATCTAGCCAAGAAACACGCCGAGTCTTATGTAAAAGGTATCTATGGCAAATACAAGAGATTACAAGGGCAGCCGCTGTGTTTGCAAGCCTCAGCGTGGCAGGCTTGCCATATCTAGCATGTGGCCCATCTTCTCGATCTGGCCAGGGTTGCACGTTAGCTTCAGAGGATCAGGAGGTCAGGGTGCGGGAATCATACCTTCGTCTTCAAATAACCCTCCACCTCGGGCGCTCTAAATCCCCCTCTCCCTTTCCAGGACAGCGGGACCATGGCCACTCTTTCCCTAACAACAACCTCGCGGTGGGGCCCCTCGACGGCGCGGATCTTGTCCGGGTTGTTTGTTAGAAGACGGACCTCGCTCTGTCCCAGGTCGCGCAGCATGGCCGTGGCCAGACCGTAGCTGCGGGCGTCGGCCGGATGGCGCAGGAGCAGGTTCGCCTCGACCGTGTCGGATCCCAGATCCTGGAGGTTGTATGCCTTGAGCTTCTCCCCCAGCCCGATGCCGCGGCCTTCCTGGCGCAGGTAGATGATGATGCCCCCGGCCTTGTTGCTGGGCAGCGACATCAGCCTCGCCGCCTCGTCGAGTTGCTCTCCGCAGTCGCACCGCGCCGACCAAACCGTCTCTCCCGTGTAGCACTCGCTGTGTATCCTCACCAGCGGCGGCCCTTGTGTCGACCCCGAAGTAGCGTCTTGGTTGTTGGGCACGGCTGCAGCCAGTCCGCTTGTCGTCCTCCCCGGGAATAGGCGGCCGGTGTAGGCGCCTCTCACAAGGCGATCCATCTCGGTTTCTCCCTCCCTCACGGCGTCCAAGGACTGGCTCCGGATGTTCCCGCCAAACACAATGGCGAGATGCTCCTTGTTGTCCACATTGTTCGTGTAGAGATGCAGAAACATCTCGGCGCCCGTGGTTGTAGGAATCCGCGCGCGCACGATGCATTCAACCTCCGGCAGCGTCTCCAACAGCCGCGGCTGCTTGGTGCCGCACCCACCCGTCGGGATCGAGCTGTCGACCGGGATGCCGCGCGGCTCGCGTGGTACGGCGGCGCCTGCATGGCTTGGGGTGGTCGTTCCCGGTGTCGCCGGCGGCGTGAAGGCAGGGGAGAGGAGGGAATTGGGCGGTGGTTGTGTCAATGGCGTAGAGGCTTGCGGGAATGTGTCTCGTGACGCATCGCCGCCATCCTCGGGTGTCGCGGAAACGGGGGTAGGGGCGGACAGCGAGAAGTCGGCGCGTTCGACGTCTCCATCGTTGTGCGACGTGCTCTGCGCTTCCGGCCGCGGGGAGTAAAAAGACGGAAGCCGGGTTCCGTCCGACCGCAGTTGTCCCAACTCGGAGCCGGGCATCGTGGGACGCTGCAATGTCGCCTCTCGGTAGACTCGGCGCAATCTGGGGTTCGGCCCGCGGGGCAGTCCGGAATCTGCGCAAGGGTTCGCCTGGTCGGTCGTCAGTGCAAGCAATTGCACAATGGTCGCATCGGGTTCAATGGCAGAAGTTTAGGAAGATGTTGGCTTCGAAAGGCGGCGCGACCCTTATCCAGCGGGCCGACAGGCAGGTTGCAGCATTTGGCATGCATTAGTCAGGTCCTCGGTTTCTGATGTGATGCCCGCCGCTCGCAATGGTGTTTCTGGGGAACCCGAGCCCCACCTTCTGCCCCGCATCCTTTCTTGCCTCCCGCGCGCCGAGGAAGAAGTTCGGTTCTGGAATTCCAACACCACTCCACTTTAAATTTAAATTCTCGAGCAGAACAACGCCGACGTCGTGCTGAGCATTGGACTCGCCCACTGCATAGCACGCTTTGGTTCACGCGATGGCGGCCAATTCATGAACCAGGCGAGGGTGATGCTGCCAGATTAACGGTCAATCTATCCGACTGCAGCACATCTCGCTACCCGGTCGCGTGCTTGCGCAGTTCTGGTGCCGAGGCATTGCTCGCGGCCCAATGTCGTGGGATGGCTCCCACGATTGGCCGGATGCTCAGATCGGGTGCCATTGACTCCCTGAAGGTTGGCTCACTCTCTGCCCTGATGCGCCGTCCCGGAGCCGCACCGTCATCAACTCCACGCAGACGACTCGGAGGGTTTGCGTCTTGCCCCTTTGGGACAGTGGAGATGCGGATCTTCGGATACCCATCCGGAGCCGCAAGCTTCGAGGCTTCGACCAAGGGCTTAGCCTACCACCATGCCGTGTCGTCCCGGGCGGGTCCTCACTATCTTTGTCCATGGCGCCGGCGCGCAATCTCCTTCGAGCCGCATCTGCCAGCTATGGAACCTTGGCCCACGGAGCCAGCGAGTCGACACGGCCCATCCCGCCCCGCGAAGTTTGAACGGAGGGTCAGGCGCCGGCTTGGTGCCCGCGATGGTCTCCGGTATAAGAGTGCCGCCTTCAGGCAGTCAAGATCAACGGGTTGCGGTCTTCTCTGTCTCGTTGAGCTGAGCCTTCGGTCCTTGGATACCCCGTGCCTCGGTCTAGTCTTTCTTTTACGCTCCCTCGCCGTGCCACGCTCCAAGACACCATGCGTGCTTCGTGCTTGCTCGCGGCCCTCGCCACCGGAGGCCTTGTGTCCGCCGCGCCCAGCCCCAAGCCGACGCCCCCGCGTGAGGGCGGTGACGTGAACCCGTTCCTGGGCAAGGCCCAGTTTGTCAACCCGAAATGGGCCGCCAAGCTGGACCAGACCCTGCGGTCCTTCCTGTGGAAGGGTGATATCGTCAACAGCCTCAGGACGTACAAGGTCCAGAAAACCAGCTCCTTCGTCTGGGTGTCCAAGCGTGCCGACCTGTCCAACATCGACGACGCCATTGCCGCTGCCCGCAAGGCGCAGAAGCAAACCGGCAAGAAGCAGATCGTGGGCCTGGTCCTCTACAACCTTCCGGACCGCGACTGCAGCGCCGGTGAGAGTGCCGGCGAGCTGAGCAGCAGCGAGAACGGCCTCGAGCTGTACAAGACCGAGTTCATCAAGCCCTACGCCGAGAAGGTCGCTGCCGCCAAGGACGTCGACTTCGCCATCGTCCTCGAGCCCGACTCCCTGGCCAACTTGGTCACCAACATGGGCATCGAGCTCTGCGCCAACGCTGCTCCTGTTTACCGCGAAGGTATTGCCCATGCCATCGCGGAACTGCAGCAACCCAATGTCCATCTGTACATGGATGCTGCCCACGGCGGCTGGCTTGGCTGGGACGACAACCTGCCCCTGGCCGCCAAGTTGTTCGCCGAGGTGGTCGCCCAGGCCGGCACCGACAAGAAGATCCGTGGTTTCGTCACCAACGTGTCTAACTACAACCCTTTCAACGCCGTGGTGCGCGAGAACTACACCGAGTGGAGCCACTCGTGGGATGAGTCTCACTATGCCTCGTCGCTCGCCCCGCACCTCGAGGCCGCGGGCCTCCCATCGCACTTTATCGTCGACCAGGGTCGCGTCCATCTTCCGGGGGCCCGGAAGGAGTGGTGAGTACCAACCTGCCACCGCCATGGGACCGTCTCATTGCTAACACGTACCACAGGGGTGAGTGGTGCAACGTCCAACCCGCTGGATTTGGCCCGGCACCGACCACCAACACCAACAACACCGTTGTTGACGCCCTCGTTTGGGTCAAGCCTGGTGGCGAGAGCGACGGCCAGTGCGGCATGGCCGGCGCCACAAAGGCTGGCGAGTGGTTTGACGAGTATGCCCAGATGCTCGTCAAGAACGCGGATCCGTCTGTTTTCAAGTGATTTTAATTACTAGTAATGGGTATTAGACCTCATCGTAATCTTGGGCGACGTCGTTTAGGTACTTGTACTTGTTACTTTGCCTTGACTCGCATTGATGGGTTCGGAAGTCACAGGAACTGTCACTAAATTCAGGACTCTGTTTCCATATCGCACCTGAAACTCGGTGCAGGGCTGCTTGCTGCTCGGCGGCGTAGTTAAGGGGGATCAGGCATCTACCATCTCCTTATCCTCAGTATTAGGAATCTCGCCGTCACACGGGTCGGTATCCGGGATCTCCCTATCCTCGGAGATGGCATCGAGCATGACAATGTCGGGGGAGACGGTATGACGGTGGATTCTGGTGCAGCCGTGTCTTCTGGTGTTGGTCGGGCTACTCCGATCTTTCTGGGGAGGGGACAGGTCGAAGTGGATCAATGTCGGGGTAAACTCGTCATCTGAGTCAGAGTCGAGCTCAACTGGGTCGCCAGAACGACAGTATCGCCAGCAAAGCCAGGGGAAAACCAGCAACGCCAGGAGAAAACCAGCTACGCTAGGGGAACGCCAGCAACGCCAGGGGAACGCCAGCAACGCCGGCAATATAGGGTAGCAACAATGAGCTCACGGCCAAGGGTCTAGGAATCGTCCATTTTGATAAGCTTGAAAGATGCCACGGATGATACACTGGTATTTGATTTATTATCGGTTACTTGGCGCATGGAATCATCGAACACGTTCCGCGGAGGGCCTATAACTCTAGGGCTAGTCTAGCCCAGAACTTCTCCCTCCCAGTCCAAGATACATGACCGCTGTATCATTGATTAGAAAGTTCCGACCCAGCCTTTGGACCAGGTCTAAACTTCAGGTCCCAATGTGTCTAGAAATTCCAACAAATGCCCCGCCACAGTCTCCGGAGTGTCCAGGGGAGAGAGATGGCCGGATCCAGGCACGACTTCAAATCTCACCGCCGGGAACCGAGAACACACCTCCGTTTTCACTCTCTCTTGTGGTTCCACAACGTCCTCGGCGGCAGCAAGCACGAGAATAGGAACTGTGATACTGCTGATGCCACCCGACACGTCTTCCGCCATGGCATATGTTGGCCACGCCTCCCGAGCCCAGACATTCCCGCGCAACATGTCGCTGACAACAAAGGATGGCAGGTCTCGCGATTGAAATGCCCGGGTCAGGATGTTCTTGGCCACGAATTCGGCGGAATCCTGACTGTCGTATGCATGGAGCTGCTGCTCCCGCATATCTGGCGGCAGGGCTAGTGGTGTCGGGGGTGCCGGGGAGACAAGGACAAGTCCCTGCAAGACGGCTGCTTCTCCGCTGTTGCCGAGTCCAGAGCACACGCGGGCTGCCACCAGTTGGGCGACTTTGGCACCCATTGATAACCCAGCAAGGACGAAGCTCTTGATTTGAAGTGCAACAATAACTTCCTCGACGTCGTCCGCGAGGGCCGCAATGGAGTAAGCGCCTTTCTCCTCTGGGCCAGTTGAGGCACCCCAACCGCGGAAGTCCAGGGCGATGGTGGAGTACGTCTGCGAGATGAGCGGGTTGACGAGAGACCAGGTGCTGGCCGACCCTCCCCAGAAGTGGAGCAAGATGATCGTTGGCAACTTCGAGGGCTGAACGGGAGGTTGGGAGACGAGCACGTTGATCTTGATGCCGGACCGCAGCGCAATGAACTCTGCTCTTTGGGCCATGTTGGGTTTCGAACGGAACAGGGAGCCAAGGATCGGCGACGGGTGGGCGGCGTCAATAAAAGGGAATAAGGACGCGTTGACTGGAACAGAGAATGCAAAGCTTGAAATAAATAAACTGCCGATTGCTCAAGACACATTCTTTTATACTGATATCCAGGCCTGAGGAAAGCTCCGAGGCATTTCGGAAATAGGGGTTATCGGTGCCTTCCTCGCCGAACAAGCTCGGAAGTTACATTGTCGACTATTACGGGTCCTCGGACACCATATGGTTCAACCCTTGTTTAATAATTAGCGTGGGACTCTTGACATTATTCTTTGGCCTTATAAATGAAGTTAGAAAAGAAGAAAAGTAAGGAAAAAATGAAAAAGGAAAGCAAAGAAAAAAAGATATATAAAGAAAAGAAAAGAGAAAGTAAACAAAAGATTATATCCGTCTCTTTATGTTTTTATTCTTTTTCTTTTTTTTCTTTTTCCTTTTTTTAAAAAAGGTAATATTCTGACAATAGAGCCTTGAGCGAGACCCCCTTCTTTTACGATCAGACTCTTATGAACGAACAAGGGGGGGTCTATATATAAGTCATACTTTTCGAAGGTAAAGTAACGTACATTATAAGCGAGTGTGCAATATAAGCGAGTGTGCAATTTCCCATACGACGCGCCACCTCTCTACTCAACACCAGTTTTCTTCACCATCCAAGATACCCTCTACTTCTGATGAAAGTAGGGTAATCTTAGCCCTCCAGGCTCTCCAAAACG
>MU854644.1:0-24922 GCA_033296685.1 Parachaetomium inaequale | reverse complement strand
CCCTTACCAGTGGCTCACTCGCTTATATGGCTCACTCGCTTATAATGTACGTTAGTTAATGGTACAGTAAGTCGGGCACCCCCCCTCTGGCCCACCCCGCCTTTGGCCCAGCTTAAATACAACATTTAAAACCTTGATAAAAGATTAACCTCAAGTAGTAAAAATAAGATAAAATTATCTTTAGATAAAGAATAGTTAGGTATAGCTTTGTCACTAAATGTCTTTTTAAATACTAATTTTTAAATAAGTAGAATCAAGAAAAACTAAAATTTAAAAATCATCTCCATACTTAACCCTAACCCTAATATTAGTATTTTAGTTTTTTCCTCCTTTCTAAGTTTTAGAGTAGATACTAGAAAAGAAATTTAGTGACAAAGCTATACCTAACTATTCTTTATCTAAAGATAATTTTATCTTATTTTTACTACTTGAGGTTAATCTTTTATCAAGGTTTTAAATGTTGTATTTAAGCTGGGCCAAAAGGGGGGGTGGGCCAAAGGGGGGGTGCCCGACTTAATCAACGCCCCAAGTTTCCTCTCCCAGGCCTTTCTTCACGACTTAGTAGTATTAACGCCAGACTTCTCAACAACCCCCGTCGTCTTCTTTTCGGCAACCCCATACTCAGTGTCCAGCTCATTCCGGAATGCTATCTCTTTCTCTAAGATGACCAGTATAAAACCCAGGGCGGCAAACGCAATAGCAACGTGCCAGCTGCGGCGCAGACTGTCGTTCAAGGCCGACACAAACTGTTCCCTCGTCTCGGGAGAAAGCGGCCCCAAAAACGCGGCCGTGACATACTGGTAGGCTTGACCACTGCCGACTTGCTCCCTGACAGCCTCGTCGGTAATGCGTCCGGAGACCTGGTCGAATCTGTTGTTGAAGACGGCGGCGGCAATGGCGGTTCCCCAGACTTGGCCGAAGCTGCGGAGGAAGGCCCATGTCGCGGTGGCGAGGGCCGTGTCGGACTCGGTCAGGGGCGCCAGGACGGCTGGAAGCAGGGTTGGTATGATGATACCCGCACCGGCTGAACTGACGACCTGGAAACCGACCCAGCTACCCGTGTTGGAGTTTTCGTCAAGCAGCGCAAGAAGACCCATGCCAACCGTCAGAAGGGCGAAGCCAACGTGGTGAAGGGGTCGGTACCGGCCCAGCTTGGACATGATGCCGCCACCGACGGCGGCAAAAGGGACGAGGATGAGGATAGTGGGGAGCAGCTGGACCCCCGCGTCTTTAGCCGACGAGCCCAGCACCCCCTGGAAGTAAACAGGGAGGAAGTATAGCACCCAGAGGGTGGCGACGCTGTGTAGGAACGTCAGAGCGAAGGCGGTCGCTGAGGTGCGGTTGGAAAAGAGGTGCAGCGGCATGGTGGGCTGGGCGCAGAACCTCGAGCCTTCGTAAACGAGGAAGCCGGCTAGGCCTGCTAGGCCGACAAGTAGAGGCACGAGGACGTGGAAGGAGGACCATGAGTACACGGCGCCGGCCCACGCCAGAGGGATGAGCATAGCCGAGATCGAAACAACGAAGATGACGTTGCCGAGCCAGTCAACCTTGCCGAGACTCGAAGCCAGGCTCTTCTCCTTGACATGGTTGACCTGCAAGAATAGGACCAGGAGAACCAGTGCCACGCCACCAATAGGAAGGTTGAGGTAGAACACCCAACGCCAGGTTGTGTTGTCGACGATCAGGCCACCAAAGAAGGGGCCAAGCGCGGTGCCGACGGCGATCAGGCCAAACATGCCGGCGAGGTATTTGCCTCTCTCACGGAGCGGGACGAGGTCGCAGACAAGTATCTCGCAGAGGACATTGATGCCGCCGGCCCCGACGCCTTGAATGACACGGCCGACGATGAGCATAGTCATGCTGGTAGCGCCTCCCGCAATGCCGCTGCCCAGCACAAACGCGGCCGTCGCCGTAATGGTGGGCCACCGCCGGCCGAAGATGTTAGCCAGCTGACCGTACAGCGGCTGCAGGGATGTCATGGCCAGAAGGTAGCCGTTGACGGCCCAGATGTACGTATCACCGCCTTGGAGGTCGGCGATGATGGACGGCAAGGCGGTGGAGGTGATGGTGGCTTCTAAAGCTGTAAGCAGACCAGAAAACCCCACAGCCAGGAAGATAGTCCAGAAGCGGAGGCTTGGTTTGAACGCGGTTGTTGGGGGTGTATCTGAGGGCGCCGGGTCTGCGGCACTGTCCGCTAGGGTAACGGGGCCGACCGGGTGGTCACCAACGATGTGGTTGATCTTGGCGCCATCATGCTCAATCCGCTGTAGCTCTTTCGTCGATGTAGAATCTGAGTCCTGGGGGGCGTTGGCGGTTTTGTTATCCATTTGGCTTCGAGTTCCTGGTTGCTAGGTCGGTGCACGGAGGTCGAGTGTTCTAGGAAGTGGTTGAGCGTTGAGTCTGGGCTTGCATTCCAGTCGACATGGACTTTTAGGCTGCAAAGAGAGTCAGAGTGCGGGATGTTCTGTGAGAGCTTGGGAAGAAACTCGGGGGGGGGGGCTTGCTCCACGAGTTTTGAACACAAAAGGCCTCCGAAGTTTGTTTGATCCTTGTCGTTTCTTTTCGGGGGCTTTCGGAGGCTTTCGGAGGCTTTTGCTGACGATCTCGTTCTCAGCCCCCCTTACATGGTGCCCAACAACTTGGACCGTACCACCTTGTACCCAATCTGGGGAGACGACCCTAGAAATGAGATATCCTCTAGGTTACGATAAAAGATGAGATCCAGAAATCCCATTAGGATATCCGGGACCTCCAAGGCTTTCATCCGCCCAAGTCCAAGTCGCATGCTCGTGTATTGCTGCTCAACACGGCAGCCCTGCGCCTCTTCGGTTGCCATTGTAGTCAATCATATTCTGCACACCTTTCATGGCCTAGGAGGTGAAACTGGAGAAGACGGGCTAGGTCAGCTCAGCAGATTCAGGACGGGAGCTGCCGGGTAGACGGCAGCCGCACTGGTGTGTTTGGCTGGGTGTGCTTCACATGCCTTGTACTTGGGGCACGGGTGTCCGTCCGACGTGGCCGAGACATTAACCTCATATCTCCGATGATGTTGGTGGTCAAGAAGTTCTCGCTGGAATGCCTCAAGGGAAAGCGGTTTCCCACTCAGTCAGTTCTTCCCGGCATGGGAAGCGACGAACAGTTAGGGGACACGGTGGACATTGGACTGGGTTTATTTAAACGGTGGAATCAGGGATGTGGGCAAGAGAATAGGCAATAATAGTGGTGATTGTATTGTTTGGTTGATCCATAAAAGCGCCTGCAGCTTAGGCCACCGACTTCTCTGCATTTGTAGGTGCACCCGGACCACGCCCCTGAGCCCCTGAATCCTGATTTCGCCTTTTGGCGACCTATGGCCGTGATCAGTTGCTCCTTGCGCTGAACCGCCCGTATTATCCAAAACCCCTTAGGGCACACTGACGAAGTTCGTCAGGGCAGTATGAGTGGCATAGAACGCACCCTTGGCGTGATAGCTCTCGTCGAACATCAACGGCTTGGCGCCCGGCAGCCAGGTGTAGGCGTGCTTATCAGTGAAGCCCCAGAAGCTAATGTCGGTGATTCCTGCCTTCAGAGCCTCGTCGACGACGGCGCCGTAGATATCGGCCTGAAGTGCGGCATCCAGCGTGTGGACATCCATTTCAGCGATGGCCACTTCCAGTCCAAGCGCCTTATAGGAGGTGACGATGTTGGTGATCACGCCCGGTGCCGGGGCTACTTGGGTGATGTGCAGCTGCAGGGCGACTCCGTCGATTGGGACGCCGGCCCTCACGAGCCCCGAGACCAGGTCGTAGAGTTCTTGACGCTTGCCGGGGTAAGTCTCGACGAGATTCTCATTGATGAACAGCTTGGCGTCCGGGTCTGCTGCCCGGGCAATACGGAAGGCATCTTCGATGTAGCCGGGACCGAGCACGCTGTAGAAGTCGTTGGCTTGCATGCCGCCGCCCTGGGTTGCGAGGGCTTCTGTGACGACGTCCCACCGATCGATCTTGCCGTCGTACCGGTGCATGACCGCCTCGAAGTGAGCCGTCATGGCAGCACGAAACGCGGTAGGGTCGGTGATGTTGAGCAGGTAATCGGGGTTACAGCATCCCGAGATGATCCCGTGCCCCTTGACCGCCATGTCGTTGTCTTCTGCAAACTGAACAAGGCGGTCGATAGCGTCCCAGTTGTAGTGCCCTTCGGTTGGGTTCAGGAACGACCACTTCATCTCATTTTCGGGGGAGAGGCTGTTGAACTGCTCGCCGAGGACCGCCGCGAACTGGGGATCGTCAAGGTATGTCGGATTGATCGCCCCGGACCCGATGAGGGTGTCCTTCTTGGCCGCCGCCTCCCTCAACGAGGTGGTTCCGGTGCTAGGGAACGCCCCGGTCCCTTCGGCAAGGGCGAGAAGGGCGTGGATGAGTGTTGCGGCCCCAATGGCCTTCATCGTTCTACGTGACGACATGTTCTTGGAAAGCCGGAAGCGTGCTCTAGGGGTGGTGCTTGAGAATGAGGGGATGAGGGAGGGAGATCATGATGCCGAAGGACCATGCGTCCTTTATCTCTTTCGGGCAAAGATGATACCTGCCCTCAACTTGGATCACATTACGTCCTCTTTATGATGACAATTCAGGGATTTGCGCCGCAAGTTGCAGAGATGGAGCTGCACCTGGGAAGCGTCTGCCGACTCCCGCGGACTGTGTCCCTGTTGGATCTTCGTATTTGGACACGATGCTCGAGTACGGGTCCGGTCGATTCTGCATCCATGTCACTGTCTAATGCGCGTATTCGACGCCACTTCATACCTGTCTAGATACGTACTCTTTCCGCTCTATGCGCATGTCGAAGTTGCGGGTTGCGTCATTGTAGTGTCAAGACCTGGACAGGGGAAGAAACAGTTAACGAGATACGGAGGTTAAACAGGAGCTGTTCGTTTCTCAAAGTGGAGAACGGGCCATATCAAGGCTGGGCGGTTTTAAACGAGCCTCGTTTAACCGCTGGGCTGGACACTCGTTTAACCCCCAGACTCCATGAAGCGATTGACTACCACCGCAGGTAGTCTCCCCGTTTGGTCCCTAGGCAATGTGATCGACGCTGGAGGTGTACTAAACGGCTTGAGACTCAACTTCTGGCCTTTGCCTATGGGCTAAGAATCTAGAAGTTTCACCTTGTCGAAAACGAAGGGCGCAGCCCGTCTCGCACTGCCACTTGCGACATGCTTTGATACTGCGAGCAGTGTAGATCGAACTGAACTAAGCATCACACTGCAACACTTGCGTCCAGCTCTTCCACTGCGTACTGAACATTTCAGCAAATCGGAGTGGACTGAAAATTCCCAAAAACTTGCAGTCTGGATTACATTGAATCATTTGACTGCCGTATTCAAGTTTGACGTAGTTAGGGAGAGAGCGGGAGGCCATGCTGATGTGGATGAAATTGCAGCATCCGAGAGAACTCATGGAATACTATGACGGTGAGGACAGTATCCTACAAGAGCCAAAACACCAGCTTATTCCGCTAGGGGACTACTGGCCAGGCCCCCAAAGTCTACTACAGTATACATTTCCCGCAAGGCCTCAAGCTTCTCGAGCAAGTAGACGCGATGTTGCTTCTGCGTGCGCTCAAAACTAAACATGAACCGCACCAGGAAGAGAAAGTCCTCGACGCGGGCGCGGGCCTCCTCCTGTGTCTGGCCGGGCCCACGCGGCAGGGCGAGCACGTCGGCAACGGTGGAGGTGATTTCAAAGAGCTTCTGCAGGATCCCGTTGCCGTGCGTGATGATGCTCGACATGTTGCAAAGGCGGCTGACGAGGTTGCGCAGCTGCGCGGACAGGCGCTGCGCGGGGAAGTGCAGGGAGAAGCCCTCGTGGGCATCGCGCGGGGGCGCCGAGCACAGGAGCCCGTGGGAGAGCGCGAGCTGCCAGACGAGGGTGCGCAGCCAGAGACGCGTGACAAACAGGTCGACGTGCTGCTCCTCGCTGAGGGCGCCGGCGCCGCTGGCCACCAGCTCCAGGGCGGCGTCAGCCGTCTCGGCCTCGTCGGCGTCGAGCTGCGCCTGTTTGGACTCGATCCACTCGGCCGTGATGGCGGGTGCATCGGACACTGCCTGTGCTGTCCATTGCGCGAGCAGCGGCGCGTCCATGACTTGGAACAGCCGGGTCAGGCGGTTGAAGCCCACGGTCACGTACGGCGGAACGTCGGGATCAGTAATAGGCAGGCCGGTGCGCAGCGGGATCATGGTGCAAGGGAAGCCCGACATGATGCACACGAAGCGCTCGTGGATGTACGCCTCCCAGTACATGCGCTGCCGGCGCGAGATTTCGCCGCGCGTCAGCCCGCAGGGGTTGTCCTCGGAGTACTGGTGTATGTTGAGCATCTGGATCATGGCGATGGACTCGCGCAGGCTTGCGAAGCTGCGGTCGAAGCGCTTAAAGGCCATCAGGGAACATTCATTCCACATGCCGACCATGACACGTTTGACCGTGATGGGCATCTCGCGTTGGAGGCACGACGGGTCTGGGTCCCCGCCCACGTCGGCCTTGCGGTGCGCCCAGAGGCTGGCCTGGACGAGCGAGGTCATCTGCGACGCAATGTCGCCGTGCAGAGTCAACGACGTCTGCGTGAGGTTGAGAGTGATGGCGCCAAAGGCGTAGACGACGGCAGCATCCTCGTAGCTCGCGTGCATGTTGGCGATAGCGTCGCGCATTTCGTCGGGCGTTAAGACGGGGTTGACGGGGTAGACAAGCTGCTCGTACTTGGGCAGCAGCTGCATGAAGAAGTCCTGCGAGTACCCGCTACCACCGATGGCCGAGGCCAGCTCGAAGCGAGGTGAGACGACATGGCCGGGATCGAGAATGCCGGCAATCGAGGTGACGGCGGCCGATCCGGACGTCTCGGAGGCAAGCGATGATGCCGTCGACGATGCGGGGCTCGCAGCGGTGGCCGCTGTGTGTGTGTTTCCCGCGCTGGAGGCCTTGGGGACAGCCTTGTTGCGCAGCTGGGCCACAAGACGGCCTCGCACGCCGGGCTTCCGTTTGGCGGGCGCGGGGGCAAAGGTGCAGGTGAGGTTGAGGTGGGCGCACTGCGCGCAGGGCTGCTTGCTGCTGCACCTTACCTTTCGGACCCGGCAGGCATCGCAGGCTCTTGTGACCTTGGTACTCATAAGGGCCGCTGATCGGGGCAGTGTCGAGACGCAAGGTCGGTTATGCACGAACACGGCGTCGCGGGATCATAGCGAGCCGCGGTGGGTACGCGGAGTACGTGTCGTGACGTCGCGGACGTGTTTGGCGACGTACGTAGGGACTCGGCTGCACCTCTCTGTCAAAGAGAGGTCCGGTGTCAATCGCATTCGGAGCTCTCGCGATGCGCTGCGCCGTGATATTCGGTGTGAGGTGTGAGGTGTGGGTGAGGTAGGGGAATAAGGCTCAAAGCTCTTGTCGGGTGCTCTTGACTGCCCTGTGACCTCGGGTGGTTCGTGTTCAGTGGAGGTTGCCGAGGAACTAAATTACCTGGTACCAAGCGGAACTAGCCGTGGGCCCAAGCGCTACGTCAGTTCAGTTTAACCCTTCCATGTTCATGTTTGTGAGCGCGGGACTCTTGACATTATTCTCAACTTTGAGAATAAGGTTAGAAAGAAGGAAAATGGCAGAAAAAAGAAATGAATGGAAAAGAAAAGGGAAAGTAAAAAGATAAATATCTCTCTCTTTATCTTTTTTACTTTCCTTTTTTTTAAAGAAAAAAACAAAAAAAGGTATTGTTCTGATGACAGAACCTTGAGCAAGACCCCCTTCCCCAAATCCGGCGCTAACTAACGAACGAGGGAGGACTGGGTGATCCTGGATCGAGGCTCAGGGGGTGCGGAGTTTCCCCAGGCACCCCACGATTCCACAGAACCAGGCCATGCAACCATCCTGTTATTGGCCTCGCAATTGCCCACTTCGCTGATCCGGATTTCACTGCCCGATTCGGCCTCCATCCAAGAAACGGTTGGTTTGTCACACGTCCCGCCTGGCAAAGGTCCCTCGCATACAATACTGTGTGCGCACTGGAAGCAGCCTGATTCTTGACAAGCAACAATACTTCACTGTTGGGGGAGGTTATCGGGTAAGCAGGCTAACCAACATGAAGGCTTAGCATGTCTCTGGAGCGAGGAGGGAACCATCGGGCCGAATAAGATGGATGCCTTGGCGCTGCAATCGAGGCGAACATCACCAACCACGGCGCATGAGATCACAGGGCTTAGACTTTTGATGTCGACGGACGTGCAAATGGGCCTGGACCCACTTGGCAGACAAACAGAAATCGCTGGCACACTGCAGGTTCCGGATGACGACGCTCGGCCTCCCATGAATCCCGAGACACGCCTGGACTTCGTAGCAATCCTGGTATCGCAGAGCCGGTTGATGCAGCTACCACGGGTTGGTGGTGGCTTCGGCCCCTTGTAAACCTAGTATTAGCTAACTCTTTGGGCTCTTGGCCCCCCTCAAGCAATGTGATGCGGTGAGACAAGCTGCCTCGAATCTACATATGGGTTATTGGCCAACTGAATGACAAACTCCTGTCCGCCCGAATCCGGTGGGGGCTCTTGGAGCTGCAGAGGGCACAGAAGTGGAACGAGATGTGCAGTCTGCGGTACAGAAGCTGGAGCCGCACCAAAGACGGGGTGGCTGGGCTTGCTTGTGGCCAACATGAAGGGTAGGTCCCAACAGTGACTCAAGCGCCGATGATCAAACAGGAAGGTGAAAAGCAAAGGGCAAACATCGGGAGGCAACACATGCGGCAATATGGACTCGGCACCCAGCGAGCATTTTGCCAAGGGCCTCTGCGACTCTGCCCATGTGAACGCAGGAGGGTTGCTGCTTTTGGGAGACCCTCGCGTTCGCTTTTATCGAGCCCCGTTTGTCAAACCAAGGCTCTCGACACCATGCACCCTCTCGACAGTATGCATTGCGAGCGGCGCCGGGCTCGAAATCAAAACAACTCCCTAACTCGAGCCTACATCGTCGCTTTTTGCCTCCTTCCTGTCCTCACGACCAGCTTAATCCTCGGGGCTGTCCTCTACGCCTGGCGTCTCCAGCTCTCACCCAGCCTCTATGCTCACCACTACCAACGTCCCTCAAGCCAGGTCCATCCGTGGGCAACATGCGGTTCGTCCCCGGCAGAAGCAAAATCCCGGGGCTGCCGCTTCGACATACTCAGCTTCGCTTGGCAGATCCCCGAGTGTTACGACGATGAGCTGATGGAAGACTTTATCCGCTACGACAACTGGCAATTCTACGCACACCCGAATCGCACCGACGTGATGGTCAATCTCTCCACCGCGCTGGAGGGTCAGAGAACACTGTATGTGGATTGGAAGTATCATGTCACGCACTGCACCTTCATGTGGCGCCAGATGCATCGGGCGTATGCCCTGAGGGGATATATCGATAGCCATTTGGATAACTACAAGCATACGCTGCATTGCCAATGGGTGTTGATTGAGACGGACACGCCGTTGGAGATGGTGAATGTTGTTGCCGAGTTGAAGTATCCCGAGTGTAGGAAGATCGGAAGCGTCGAGTACATCTAGGGGAGGGCTCTTTCGAGGCCAAAGGCCACGCTCATGGGAGTAGGGGAGAATGAGTTACGAGTTGAGTAGCCTAGGGTAGCTTCAACATTTCATGGTGCTCTTTTTGGCAGAAACCTGAATGTATTTCGGCTTGGATGATGACGAGTCCGCTGCGCGCATGTGCCTAACCCAGCGCACTTCAAGAGCTCCTGTCGGGGATAAGCGAGCCAAAGGCATTCTTGAACTTTGAACATTTCAATCTGATCTAGGTGCTCATTTTCCACCATTTCAACAGAAGTTTGACGCAGGGGGGACTGTACCCTTCCTAGTTCGCCCAAAGCAGACATCCACGGCCTATCCTCCCTCCCTCCAGCTCCGTGATAATGCATGCCGCACCATCCGGCCTACCTTCATCCGTTAATTCGGAATCCTCACCGGCTTCAGGTTTGCATCCAGCCTGCCAAACGTCGGATGACTGAGCAATCCATCTTGCAAAAGAAACGAGCGCTCCATCGTCCAGTTGTACAGCCATTCCCAGTTCACACACTTCCTCTCGGCTGGCGAATCTGGCTTTGGAGCAGGCTTGTTTGGGTCCCAGTGGAACGTCCTCATGGAGGTGTCGCCGTTGCACAGGACCGATTCTAGCAGACTCCAGAGGCAATGTCCTGTGATTGTACGTTAGGTCCGGTTAACAATGCTTGCGTCCACGGGCAGTTAGGGCTCGGCTCACTGTAATGGCCCATGGCAAACTTATCCTCTGCTTGCTCCTCCCAAGTCTTGTTGGCGTAGTATTCGGGGTCGAGGAACCACCGGAGTCTCATCTGGCGTCAAATAAGCAATCCGCAAAACCGATAAGAAGACAGAGACACTGACGAGGCAGTGGAGTTCGTGATACACAGTCAGTGTGACATAGTAGTCTGGGTTGTCCGAGCCATCTGCAACGCGAGCTGAAGTCCGATTGTTCATCGTCGACTCATAACGTTCTGCTGGAACCCGAGTGTTGAAGGCTAGGTAATTTAGATGATTGCCCATTGATGTGGGGAGGTCAAACCCTTACGCTTGATCAAATGATACCAGGCCTCGTCAACTTCGGGACTTGGTTTGCCGTAGACGAGATGCCGGACCCAAGAATCACCATCCTGGCCGGTCTCGGTGATGACGTACTCCTTTTCATCTGGATGAGGAACTTGGGGGTGGTCAACTTGACGCTGTCCCTCGTGGAGATATTAGTGGTGTCCGGACTTACAACTCGAGGCTGGGGCGGGAAGCTGATGACGATAGGATCCTAGAACAATAAACTTCGTAACCCAACAGATACCGAGAGAGTAAATCACAAGTGCCGTGGTTGTCATTAACGACCATCTCAGTGTTGGGTACCAAGCCTTTCTGTCAAGAGCGGCGTTCTCCTCGAGAAGGGAGCTTGCAGCATCCTCGTCAAGTTCTCTAGGGCTGGGCAGGGGTGAGTATCTCAACGGCATTTTGTCACGCAGAGATGAAGGAGAAATTTGGAAGAATTTCGCTGCTCCGCGGTCTAATGGACAAGTGTGTATGGGTTTAGAGTGGGAAACGGAGGGATATTCGAGTTCAGGCAAAGGGTTGGATGGGTTCAGCCAGGGCTGCGAAAGGGACTGCAGCAGTGGAAGGCTCAGACAGCGAAGGAGATTCTGGCTCTTTCGCGGGCAAGGAAGGAATCCCGTATGTCACTTGAACAATGAGTCATTCGTCAGTTGTCACATCGCTGACAGCGCCGATCCCGTTATTCGGTCTGGTCTGGTGTTGGTTGTTGTGGGTGTGGGTGTGCGGCGGAGCAACGCATCACCAACTGCCCCCCCAACCCCCCCCCCCCTCCCCCCTTCTGGCATCTAGTGGCGGAGGGAAGCCGTGACTTCTTGATCCTTATTGGTCTGATTCGAACCAATATTTCACACCTTCGAGCTGCATGTTGACAAACAACATGCACACGGCAGGCAAACCATCGGGCTAGCTGCCCCGGTGATTCTCTCGATTTGGAAGGTGAGAAGGGAAGCCTGACGTTGTCTATGGTGTATCGATGTAATTCAGTCCATTGATGAGACAGACCGGTCCAGATGTGAGGTATTGGATATACTGGGGACACAGTTTGAGTTGACACTGCGGACTGGTGTGGCCCCCGTTACCCCGGATCCGAGTGAAACGTTAGGACCGCCGAGTCCCCAAGGCAAATTGGGGTCTCTCGGATTGGGAAGAAGGTGCAGAGAACAGATGACATGAAGAGTGGCATGGATGGTGGCTTGCATATGTCCACATGCATGTTACCAGGCCCTTATTCTTTGCCTGTGGCCCTTCTATCGATATGTTACCGCCGAGTGATAAATACCCTGGACATGCCGAGTGAGCTCATGGAATCTGTCACTCTCCATCACCTCCTTCTTCGTCTCTCATCCAACGTTCGGCAACATACCAAATAATTAAGACCCTCCTTCACTTAACCTTCAACCAGCTCCAAGCCACAGCCACTCCCACTTACCATGCTCTTCAAGCAGTCTGTTGTTGCCGCCCTCATGGCTTTTGCCTCACTGGTGCTGGCTCTGCCGGCCCCCAGTGTGGTCGACCTTTCGGTCCGAGACGTGGATGATAGTGTTGAGTACAAGCGCTCGCAGATGGAGACCTTTGTCTGCAAGCGCGACGACAAGTACGATCAGACTCATCTCTTCCATACAAAATTTTCTTGCACTTGTACTAACTCCTTCCAAAAGCCAGTCTCTGAGCTGCCTCCGCAAGAAGAGCGATGCTGCGGACCAGTCCAAGTCCGCCAGCCCATAAGTTTCTTCCCTGGTAGTGTGTAAACTTATCTGTGGCACTCATGATGGAACTTGTTGCTGATTCTCACCTAGCAAGCAAGCTGCACACGTCATGGTTCAAGGCGAGGGGTTTCAACCCGGCAATGGTGTGGGTTATGGATGTGATCTCAGAGTGAAGTTGACTTTCTGAGCTTGGATATGGAAGCTTAACATGGTAGTGACATGTATCCACTCGTTTACTTAAATAACATCTTACGTATTCCCTTCGAAAGATGGCTCATGGCTCGAGTGCTGAAACTTGTTAAGTGCCGAGAGTTGACGAGGGTGGACGGTGGACAGTCGTGGAAAGGGGGTAGAGGGCCGCACGAACCTGAACCTGGAGCACAATTACACAGATCCTCGGGTCAGTGGGCGAACGGAATAGAAATGGTCGAATATTAGCAAATAAAGGGGCATTTATCAATTTACCCCTTTAATAGCTCCTGTACTACAGCTATGCTCTCTCTTAACGACACTATAAGCGGTTGCTCTGAGACTGTCCTCCTAAGCCTCCTGCCGCTATTCGCCTGCCCCAATACCGCCTGCAACAAGTTTGAGACGTCTTGCTCACTGAAGATTCCCTTGCCCAGCGGCGCTTGGCCCGAGATGCAGTGCTCAGCCGAAAGACCCATTAGGCATTCTACGCTCTCTAGCTGGTGTCCGATAATTTGCATCAGGATTTTGAGGTAGAGGCGACTGTGCATAGTAGGGGGAAGCCCAGTGACACGGAACTCGGGTTGGGGGAACTCGCTCATAGCTTTCTCTGTCATATTGCCCAAGAACTTGGCAATGCGGCGGAACATGACGTTAAAGAGGTGCATGAGCTGGAGGTAGCTAGAGAGGAGGAGCAAATATGTCGCTGTGTTGAGTGGAGAAGATGCCGCGATCCCAGGTCTGGAGTTAATCTCGCCCTTGATGCTGCCGTCGTGGCTGCTGCTAGCTACGGAGACGCCTGAGTCCGGGACAGACGACGTCTCCAGGGACTTGGAGGGTGATAGGCTCTTCAGGATTGACGCGAAACGAGTCGTAGTCTGCAGTGCCTCGGCCACGGGGTTGTCCGTGATGGTGTTGATCTTGGAAGAACAGAGACGTTGCATCGCTGATGGTGCATCCCAGGGGTATGAATCGAATTTGACAAGCTGCTGGCTGATGCTCTCGTTGAGGTGGGAGAGCGATATCAAGGCCTCTGGACTACCAAGTGCCGGGGTGCCGGACAAGGCAGCCCCGCCAGTCGTGACATTCTGATGGGAATGTGGAGGCATGTCTGCGTCCTCAGGAGGCGGCCGGTTGTTGCTGTCTACGGTGTCGCAGTCACGGTCGCCATCGCCCTGCATCTTCGCACCAATTTGCGGGAACGTGGCCATGCCCACGAGCTCGCCATCTGGCAGAAGAGTCGCAAAGGAATGCTCGATGTTGCCAAGCGGCGCTTCGGTTGGATTGGAAGAGCCCGTGTTGTCAGGGGTTGGAAGCTGAAGCAGGGACTCCAAGGACATGGATGAATAGTCATTCATCACAAAGGCTGATGATGGACTGGTTGGCCATGATAACATGGGCGCTGTTGCTGGCGGGGACCGAGTCATCGGTGGGCGAGATGGGTATGTCGTGCTCGATGCGGTGGCGGCCGACGCTGACGATGCCGTTGTGCGCGGGCGGCCCAACGGTCGGGGGCCACCAGTGACACACAAAGCACCGGCACGTTGACATCGAGTGCATGGCTCATCCCCATTGTTGTCGACTCGGGGACACCGCAACTTTTGCCCGCGGCAGCGATCACAGGCAAGTCGCTTGTGGACTGCGTGGCAGTTCATTACTAGTAATGTGAGAGGCCGGTGATGAATCCGGACAATTGAGGGCACTCCAAGGTTCTTGGAGGGCAAGGGCTGGGAGCCGGACGGCAGGCCCGGGCCATCTTTGCCCCTTTTTAGGTTATCTCGGACACATTTGCCGAGCCTGGGGTTGTTTGAACCAACCGCCGCACCGTTGGTTCCTCCGAGCGAGTCATCTTTATTCAAGGAAAAGGAAAAGGGAACAAGGACTTAGTCTACCAATCCCTAATCTACTACATTGCATAATAGATGCCTTGGGGGTTCGTCTGCTCTATTTCAGGGACTTCGCTCTAGTTGGCAAAGACGGGGTGACGAACCTGAAGTTTCGGGAAGCAAACCCGGGAAAAGTCGCACAGCAGAGCGCGTAATGTTGGGATCTCAATTTTTGCGTTGTATTGTCAGCTCAGCGTTTCCAGCGCTCTGCTCCTGGCATTCAAGACAGGGCACTACCGCTTCCCATTCTTCCTCAGACGATCCCAAGCCATCAGCCTTTCAGCAAGGACCTCGCGCAGCAACTTGTCAAAGACAGCTTCTTTCAACACAGCTCCAAATCTAGCGCACGCTTGCAGTTAGCAGCCGGTTGCCAAACAAGCCTTTCCGGCTCAACCGTGGTTCTTGTTCGCCATTAAAGCAAACCGCTCCTGGGACTCGCATCTCAGGGAGCAACAACTCACCCGTGGCATGTAACAGCCCCAGCTAACTTGGTCGTCATAGCCCGCAGGTTGTCCACCCCGAGCATGTCGAAGTGTGGCAGGATGCGATTCCACGCTTTCACTGGTGTGACTTCGCCCTCGTTGACGGCGAGGTTCGCAGAGAGTGTCAGGAGCCGATCGAGGATGGACGCGGGTGTCGTCCCGCAGGCTTGGTGGAGGACGTCTGGTGATGGTGGCGATGGATATGACGGCGGTGTGATGGCGAGGAGATGTGAAGAGACAGTCAGGGCGTGTCCGGCCGGTTGAGAAGTATTGGAGGGGTCTCCATGGATGTGGACTAGGCAGGGTTTTTCGAGACTATTGGGTAGAGAGTTAGCGACTAAGATGTTGAACAGCGGGTTCCGCCTTACGCCAACACAAACTCCATTCCCAGGGTCACTGTATCAACATCACCAAGCTGGTGTCTCTGGTAGCCGGCTGCTGTAGGAATTGCCAGTACTTGGTGGTCGCTTGTAAGACGCACATTGCAGTCGGGAGAGCCGGTGAGATCGCCTTGTTGGCTAACTAAACACGTGTTCTGCCAGACTTCCGGCCACAAAGACAACGGCTCTTCAACTGGCGGTACCTGTGACACGACGAGTTGCGATTTTGCGGCTGAGTCGAGGTTCGTGCTACGAGGCGCGCCTGGCTCTGATCCTCTTCCCTCGCTCGCTGGGCTAGTCAAGGTCGGCAAATCTATGTGTATCCCTTGATCCCTGGGGAGACTTTCCAGTGTCTGTATTGTGCTGCGGAGGCGTTGAATTTCGTGTAGCAGATTTGTTTCTATCGCCCGTAGGCGTGCTACTTCGTGCTCGAGTGATTTGGTGTAGTGGTCCCTGCGTAAGCGGTAGGTCCTGCTCCAACGATGAGCTGCTGGACGAAATGTCAAGCGAAAGATTATAGGAGTGGTGACCATCGCCTAGGGTAGGGCGCACTTACTGCTGTGCCCGCCTCACTTGGGCCCGCCGTTTTCCCGCTTGGTCCTCCTTGGGCTCTGCAGTTCAAATGATCTTGATAAGCCTCGCTGCCCGGTAATTCAGTGCGTTTGGTTGAAGCGTTATGGTTATAAGAACTGAGTGGAAACGTACCTCCTGATGGACGGAAAAAGCGGAATACGTCCATTTGTTAGGTAACTGAAAAGGACTTCGGAGGCCAGGTCAGTTCAATATGACAATGGGCAAGTCTCCGTAAGCCTGGAGTCGGTTTACGCTAGCTGAAAATATTCAGACGGGGAAAACGGGATACCGATACGTCAAATCATCAATTTTTTCCCCGGAGGTGAGTTTGTCTCGCCCGTACCGTATGTGACCACGTCGCGTCTACAAGGGGGAATAGCAACCCAAGTCACATTTCGGAAAAACTGTTCACGTCATCTGAATTACTCCTTTTGGCCTGCTGACGCTCCTCCACGGCCGAAGGAACCCGGGCTGTAACCTCGAACGGGATCATCCTGCGAACCCCTGGCCCCTGGCCCTAAGCCCAAAAGAGGAATTTCTGATTAAGTGAGCATCCCGAAACTCTGAATTTGGTTGCCGAGAAGTCGACCGCGCCCGAGACCGAAGCAGCGGCCGTGTTGTATGTGTACATGTGTAATCAAGCAATCCAACTTGGAGTGCGGCCATGTCAGAGATGGTACCTTGACCTTGGCTGCTACCTGGGGCTAGGACTATTTTCAACGCCAAGGACATGGCATTGCGGTTGGTATCAGGTATAAGAGACGGCGTCTCTCCTTCTATTCGAACCTCACAAAACAGTCTCTGTCCTTTCCAGCCTCACCGAGAAACTTCAACGAACAACTAGTCGAGTCCTTCAATATGCTTTCCATCCCTCGTCCGTGGCTCTTTGCTACATTGCTGTCATTGACTCCAGGAGTCATCGGCGCTCTCTCGCCGACGTTCCCACAGCCTAGGGGCACCGGGCCCGCAGTTGGGCGAGCAGTCTACTTCATCACCAACGACGAGAGCAACGCAGTTGTTGCGCTGCCCATTGGGCACGATGGCAAGCTTTCTCCGGGCTCTGTAACCTTGACGGACGGAACCGGGGCTGTCGCGCTGAATGGCAACAACCAGCCCGCTACTCCCGACGCCTTGGTCAGCCAGTCGGCCTTGACTATTTCCGGAGACGTAAGTCACCACTTGCTGGCGTCTATCCTGCTGACCGAGAAATACTAAAGGCACGCTTTCCTAGGCCATCTTCGCCGTCAACGCCGGCTCCAACACCCTGAGCATGCTCGCCATCTCACCCTCCGACCCAACCCAGCTCACCCTGGTGGGCAAGCCGGTCTCAATCCCCGGCGAATTCCCGAACACAGTCGGGGCGTCCTCCAAGCACAATCTCGTATGCGTCGGCACGACGGGCGCCCGCGCGGGTATCGCATGCAGCAGCTTCTCGGCCTCACGGGGCCTCTCGCCCATGGACGAGCTGCGGCCGTTTGACCTCGGCCAGACGACACCGCCCGTGGGGCCGACAAACACCGTCTCCCAAGTCTTCTTCTCGGCCAACGAGGATACGCTGTTTGCAACGGTCAAGGGCAACCCGGCTGCCAACAAGACGGGCTTTTTCTCGGCGTTTCCCGTGAAGCGCGGCGGGAGCACCTGCTCTCAGGGGGCGGGAAAGAGAGCGACCGTGTCGCGTGTGGAGCAGCGGAGCATGCCCGGGGACACGGCGGTGCTGTTTGGGTCCCAGACCGTTCCCGGCACGCACAACGTGTTTGCGACTGATGCGGCATTTGGCGCAGCCATCCTCGCCGTTGACCCCCGCAGCGGGCGGGCGACGACGGTGGCAACGGGCAAAGTCAGCGGCCAGGTTGCCACGTGCTGGGTGACCATCTCGCTTGCGACCGGAACAGCGTTTGTGACAGATGTTGGCATGAATCGGCTCGTCGAGATGAGTTTGAAGGACGCAAGCATCTTGTCTCAGTTGGATCTGTCGGGCAACGGGGATCCGGGTTTGATTGATTTAAGGGCGGCTGGGAACTTTATATACGCTCTGTCCCCGGGGAATGGCACGACCAAGGCTGCTGTTACGGTAGTCGACGTCTCGGGCAGGTCCGGCTCGGCGGTCATGGTCCAGCACTTCGGGTTGGACGGTGCGGCGGGCAGACGGGCGATGGGGATGGCCGTTCTTGTCTGATGGATGCCACACTCCGTCAATAAGATCTCCTTAGCTAAATGGAAATAGTCTGGCCGAATGAAAATAGTTTATCATCAGCAAGTTGAACGTAAAGGGATTTTCATTGCAATATCAGTGCCAGCCTATCTAACCAAATACACCTGCCCTTCAAAGGCTGCTAGTAGACCAACCTGGGACTTTCCTGAGTGCGTGGACATGATTGGTATCAGCTCTGGTGACTGTGCCCCAAGCTCTGCCGGGCTGGGCACACTCCATGTCTTCTCCTCCGTAGTAAAGTTGAGCACCACAAGCACTCCATCACCGCCGTGCTCCGACTCTTTGACAAATATGAAGAGGTCCTTGTCTTCGGGCCGCAGGTCCTTAAAGTCGCCATAGACGAGCAGATTCGCGTGGTCCTGGCGGAAGCGCAGCATTTTGCGCCAGAAAGCAAGCACGCTGTCCTGGTCATCCAGCTGCGAGGCCACGTTGATCTCGCCCGCAAGAGGATGCGGCTTCATCCAGGGCTCCTTGACCTCGTTTCCGGCCTTCTCCGCGGCCTCGGAGAAGCCGCCGTACTTGGCCGTGCCGTTCCATGGTATGGGCACCCTGGCGTGGTCCCTGGCCAGGTACTGCACGGCGTCAAAAGCCTTGTCAAGCTCGGCCTTGTTGTCGGCGCCGTAGCGTTCCTTGACCATGTTGAAGAAGAGAGTGCTGTCAATGTCGAGGTAGTTCTCCATGGGATAAGACTCCTTGGGAACGTTGACGAGGCCAATCTCCTGGCCCTGGTAGACGTATTGCGTGCCGCTCAAGCACGCCTGCATCAGGGCCAGGAGCTTTGCGCCGCGGATGCGATACTCGGGGCGGTCGTCGGTGAAGCGGCTGACGGACCGAGCCTGGTCGTGGTTCTCGAGGAAAACGGTGGACCAGCCATCGGTACCGCGAATCAGGGCCTGGGTCAGGTCGACTGCGGCCTTGAAATCTGCAAGCGAAAAGTTCTTGGGCGCCGTCGCAAACTTGTGCGTCCTGCCCATGCCGACGTCGACAATGTCGAACTGGAAGACCATGTTGAGCTGCTTGGCCTTGGCGCTCACGTACTTGAGCACGCGTTGCGTGTCAGGGGTGCACGGCAGCTCGCCGACGGTGATGGCCCCGTACTTCTCGAGGATGACGTTCATCTCGCTCAGAAACTCGTGCATGCGAGGTCCGTTGCAGTAAATCATGCCTGCGGGCTGGTACGGGGTCTCGGGGTCGACCACGGGTGCATCTGGCAGCGTGGGCGGCTTGCTGTACATGTTGACGGTGTCGACGCGGAAGCCGTCGACGCCGCGGTCGAGCCAGAACTCCATGGCCGAGGCGTAGATGGCCTTGCGGGTGTCGGGGTTCTCCCAGTTCACATCTGGCTGCTCCGTGGCGAAGAGATGCAGGTAGTATTCCTGGGTCTGCTCATCCCACTCCCAAGCACTGCCGCCGCCAAAGTTGGACCGCCAGTTGTTGGGCGGTAGTCGCTCGCCCGACGGGGAGTACTTGGCTGGCCGCCAGATGTACCAGTCGCGCTTGGGGCTGTCCTTGCTGGCGCGTGACTCCTTGAACCAGGCGTGCTGGTCCGACGTGTGGTTGATGACGAGATCGAGCATGATGCGCATGCCGCGAGCGTGCGTCTCCTTGATGAGCGTCTCCATGTCCTGGACGGTGCCGTAGGGGCGGTAGACATCCTCGTAGTTGCTGATGTCGTAGCCCATATCGACCTGCGGGCTGTCGTACATGGGGCAGATCCAGATCACATCCACGCCCAAGCTGGCGATGTAGTCGAGCTTGGACGTGATGCCGGGGAGATCGCCGATGCCATCGCCGTTGGAATCGCAAAACGACGCAGGGTAGATTTGGTAGATGACGGCCTGCTTCCACCACTGCTTCTCGCGGGCGGTCACCGTCATGGTGACGATACGTAAGGGATTTGGTTGAGAACACGTTCGCAGCCAGTTGAAGTCTGCGCGGCAACAGAGGACCAGCCAGACACAAATGGGGATGAGGAAGGAAAGAATGCCGAAGCAGCACAGCAGCACTGTCGACGGCTCGTCTTTAATCTTCTCGTGCCTCTGTGGAGAGGACTACGTGGGGTTCAGCAACTCCCCCCTTTGGCGTGGGACAATGCCAGCGGCTTGTCTCATGGCACCTCGCACAGGCTCACCGCCCTGGCGAGCGGAGCAGCAAGGGCTGATCGACGATGATGCCGGACCGACAAGTTATATGTACTACCATCGCATTGGTCAAGCGAAACCTGTGGAACCAGGTAAGCAGGAATCAAGGCCAACGGCCCAAAGGGTAAAATCGCCGGTAGCACTTGGCGCGATGGCGAAAATCCGGGGAGACGCGACGGAGGGGGCTTGTGGCATGTTCAACCCTTGTTTGTTTGTTAGCGCAGTACTCTTGATATTTATCCTGACTTTAAAGTTGGAAAAGAAGGAAATGAAGGGAAAAGGAAAGCAAGGAAAGGAAAAGGAAAAGTAAAAAGATACATAACTGTCTCTCTCTTTTCTTTTTCTTTAAAGAGTCCCTCTCTTTTTCTTTTCTTTTTTGAAGAAAAAAATAAAGGTAGCGTTCTGACGACTAGAACCTTGGCAACCCCTTCTCGTAAGGTCAGGCGCTAACGAACAAACGATGGGGGTATGTATTGCTCGATCTATTTCCAGAAGCGGTAGCTCCTTCTGGGACTCTCATCAGTCTTTTGCGGTCGAGCTGCTCATTTTGCCAGGTGCTTGTGGGGGCTGGGGAAGCCGCTTGGTCTGTTGTGGAGCAGAAGAATAACTGGCTGCTGCTGTGACTCGTCTATTGCCGGGCCGACAAAGTCTGACCAAGTGATTGGCTGGGCGTCGGGCCGACATATGATTTCGATCGAGGGTTGTTGTTGACCTGCATCGGGCCAACCTTGAGCTTGTTCCAACAATCCTTCTCGAACCCCAGCCATGCTTATTGACCCCGGACGGCACGAGGATTCCGCGTCCCTGCACACGCACGCGCCGGCCGAGAGTTTGGCCGTCGAGTGGTGTGTTGCTCTGTCCGACAACAAAACCTGACAGTACACAGAGTCGGTGCGATACCCACGTACCAACCTCACGCGTGCTCATCAAGCAGACACTGACGAGGGGCTGTACTTCGTCCCACGCAGTAAACGCCCATCGAAGGCCGTTATTGAACTCTCGGCTCGCGTGCGTGTTCCTCGGTCCTCGTGGAAACGCAACGGCTAACCCCGCAAATGGAGACTCCGTCGGCCCGATACCACGCACTCGTGGGCCATCTCCGCCTCCCCTGATCCGCGCAACAACCCCATGGGGGCTGGAATCCGGGGCTACCTTAGCGCTGGTTTGCCAAATGCCGGGGACGTGCCAATGCACGCGACATGCCCAGTTCTCAAACCATATGGCCATGACTTTGTCGATGGTCGGGCCAAAGTCCGCGTTGCCGGACCGACGAGGTCGCCTTCCTCAGGGGCTAGAACGGCTAGGCGCCATGACATCTTGAACCGCGCCCACCCCTGACCATGGCAACGGCACCACCGAATTGGCTAACTAGGGGTCTCATGATTGGACCCATGTTCGCCAACGCCTTCCGCTAGCGGCCGACCCTGTCTTGGGCCTGGTCCTTGCCTCGATGGCAGCAAAACTCCCAAGTGCGGCTCGGAGTTGCCCAGAACCATATGTCCTGCAACCCCGTCCCCGCGATCTGTATAAAGATGGCCGGCAGCCCCTTGGTTCCCAGTGTTGCTACCGTTGGCTCATCAGGCGCTCGGGTCGAGGTCCGAAACAACATCCTTCTCTTGCATTTCTCCCGCCGGCTTGCCTCAGTCATCACTCCAACACCATCGCGCACATCAACACCATCACGGCGCCACCATGCCTCCCCCAGCAAAGGATGACCACGCCATTGAGCGCGTGGCCGTCATCAGACCCAACGTGGACGAATCCACAGTCCACGAGGCAGCTGCTGCCACCGATGCCGAACACAACATGGGACTGTGGAAGTCCCTCAAGCTGTACAAGCATGCCTGCTTGTGGTCCATCTTCCTGTCGACCTGCATCGTCATGGAAGGGTTCGACAATGCCTTCCTGGCCAGTCTGTTTGCCTACCCCCCTTTCCAGCGCAACTTTGGCGTCGCCCAACCCGACGGCACGTACCAGCTCACAGCTGCCTGGCAGACGGGCTTGACCAACGGTGTGCTGGCCGGCCAGATCCTGGGCCTCTTCGCCAACGGCATCATCGCCGACCGCTTCGGATACCGCAAGACCCTCATCGGCGCCTTGGTTGCTTGCATCGGCTTCATCTTCATCATCTTCTTCTCCGAGACCCTGGTGCAGCTGCTCATCGGAGAGATCTTCATCGGCATTCCGTGGGGCGTTTTTCAGACAATTACGACAACGTACGCGGCTGAGGTGTGCCCAACTCATCTTCGAGCGTACCTAACAACTTACGTCAACCTGTGCTGGGTCATGGGCCAGTTCATCGCTTCAGGCGTGCTGCGCGCCATGCTCGCTCGCGACGACAAGTGGGGATACAAGATCCCCTTTGCCTTGCAATGGATATGGCCTATTCCACTGATCATCGGCATCTGGCTGGCGCCCGAGTCCCCCTGGTGGCTGGTCCGCCGCGGCCGCCTCGAAGACGCCAAGCGGTCCCTCGCCCGCCTCACGACTCGAAACTCCGACATTCCGTTTAACGCCGACGAAACGGTATCGATGATGGTCCATACCAACGAGATGGAAAAGGAATTGCTGGCTGGCACCTCCTACGCAGACCTGTTCAGGGGCGTCAACATGCGCCGGACCGAAGTTGTGTGCATCACGTGGATGATCCAGACCCTTTGTGGTTCCACCTTCATGGGCTACTCGACCTACTTTTACCAGCAGGCCGGCATGGACGTCGAGAACTCGTTCAGCATGTCGCTCGGCCAATACGCGCTTGGCGCCGTCGGCACCATCTCTTCTTGGTTCCTCATGCAGTGGTTTGGCCGTCGCACGCTGTATCTGTCGGGGCAGCTCGTCATGTGCGTCCTGCTGTTTACAATCGGATGCGCTGCCTTTGCCGGCAAGGAAAACGTTGCCGCTCAATGGGCGATTGGGTCGCTGCTCCTCATCTACACGTTCACCTACGATGCCACGGTTGGCCCCGTCTGCTACTCGCTCGTCGCGGAACTCACTTCGACGCGCCTGCGGACAAAGTCGGTTGTCCTGGCCCGCAACATGTACAACATTTCGGGCATTGTCACCAATATCATCACGCCACGCATGCTTAACCCGAGCGAGTGGAACTGGGGCGCTAAGTCCGGCTTTTTCTGGGCCGGAACGTGCTTCCTCTGCGCCGTCTGGACATTCTTCCGCCTCCCGGAACCCAAGGGCCGCACCTACGGCGAGCTTGACGTGCTGTTTGAGAGCGGTGTCAGCGCCCGCAAGTTCAAGTCGACTGTGGTGGACTCCATCGACGGGCTCGGCAGCGAGCGTGTCGCGGAGAAGGAAAAGGCTCTTGAGGAAGAAGTCATGGTGGAGCGTGCTGACAGGCAGTCGAACTAGGGGCAGAAGCTGTTGGCTTTGAGCGGGAAGAGGGAAAGTCAAGCAAGTGATGTGCTGTGTGCCGTGTATGGGAGACAAGTATTGGCGTCTGAATGTGTTTTGAAGGGTTCACGTTGCAGCAAGGAGAATGCATGTGGTTGAGCAGATCAATGCCACCTGAATTCTGGAATACCTGACCACTTTCTTGCTAGTTGTATGACAAATGAGAGTACCTGGACTCATTGACCGAGGGTGACATTTTGGATTCATCCCCCCGCATCCCCAATTGCCTAGTGTGCTATCTTGAAGCTCGGTACTTATTTCAACGCCGATACCACAGCCACTTTGCCATCAAGAACCACTTCCTCCCCCCTCCCGTAGTCCTTCACTGCCCCTTCGACGATGAGATCCAGTGCCTTCTCAAACTCTTCCTCGGAGAACCCGGCAAAGACAGTCACCGCAGCCGGATTCTTGCTCTTGATAAAGTTACGGAGGAATCCCCTCAGCATAGGCGGCGCCATCTTCATGGGCATAGTCGTGACGTCGACGCTGACTTCCCTGAAGCCCGCTCTCGTCACTAGCGCCTCCACAGCCTCGACGCTACGCCACCCCTCGGCCGGGGAGAGCTCCCACAGGTCGCCCGGCCGCAGCGGCTGCGCATACGTCCAGATGTCGATCCACGGGAAGACCATGCCTGCGGTGAGGGCGAGCACGCCGCCCGGCTCGAGGGTGCGGCGGGCCTCGGCGAGTGCCTTGTCGGCGTCCGACACGGCGAAGAGGACCATGCCGGACAGCACGTGCGACAGAGAGCTGTCCGGAATAGCGTCGAGGTTCTGGGCGTCCTGTACGAGCGGCTCGACCCGGCGCCAGACCGGGTTGGATGCCTGCGGGGGCTCGCTTTTGAGCTCCTGCACGAACTTCACCATGGCGGGGCTGAAGTCCGAGGCCAGGAGTCGGGCGGCGGCGGGCAGGTCGGCGGCGTACCGGTCGATAAGCTCCGACGTGACCTTTCCCGTGCCGCAGCCGTTGTCGAGGATTCCGGTAGCGGTCGAAAAGGGGCGGGCGCCGTCCGCCTTGACAAGGAGCGGGACGCTCAAGGAGAACGGGCTGTTCTTGTTGAACGCGGCATACTCCGATACGTAGGCGTCCCACTCCTCTGGCGTTGATTGGTATATAGTTTTGGTGGACATCTTGACAGGTTGGAGAAGTCGACGTCTGGTACTTGCTTGGTCTAAGGTTGTCTGGACTTTTGGCTCCCTTATATATAGCACCTTCCATCGTTTAACAGTCTTGATTGTCTGCCATCTAATCTGTAATCCCATTCGCCTTTATATTATTATTATTATTATTTCTTACACCGATATGCCCGCAGGCGCGCCGGTCCTTCTACTGCTAGATACAAAGGAAA
>MU854643.1:0-24988 GCA_033296685.1 Parachaetomium inaequale | reverse complement strand
GTGGTGGAGAGTGTCCCGCTCGCTTATATGTCCCGCTCGCTTATAAGATACGTTAGGCAATTTGCCACGCTTCCTGAAGGCCGGGTTGAAACAGACCCCGTTTCCTCCGCGTTGAAGTTACCTGCATTATGGCCTCTGTCATTTTGTAAACTCTCTTCAATTGATCGAAAGAACGTTCGCACCATCCTTGGATGCCAAACTATTAGCAACGCTACCTGGTAGCCTCTAATTACCTGCAAAACCCCCCCCTTAGGGCCGGGTGTGCCACCAACTAAGGAACAGTGGCCCCAAATCTTCCTGCCGTACCTGCTCGACAAAATCGTGCTGATCCGCGCTCGGTCCAGTCGTGCCAGCGACAGCACGATCCTCGTTTGCCTCGAGGGCCAACATCTTGAGCCACACACTCCCAACATACCGGCGAGCCCTGATACAAGGCCCCGTCCTTCCAGTTTCCTTTCGGGGCAGGGACTTCCTACATCCGCAGCGGTGATGAGTGCATCCAACCAGACGATAGACGCGGACGGAGGCGGGGATACGCACTTGCCGATAGAAGGCCAAGCCACGCATGAGATCCTCGGCGCGTCTCTCGTCGTCAGGCGCGTGGTAGCCGACGATCCTCTCCTGAACCCATGGGTCAGTGCATCGGACCGTGAGCACGATGGTGAGGCTGGTCAAGTTTGACAGGACGGGGCCCCAGATCTCAGGTTTAAGCGCCCCGCTCACGTCGTAGGGCGCAAACTCCAGCTCGGTTTCCTTCTTCGAGTTGAAGGGGACATATCCCGAATTGTCGGGGACATACTCCGAGTCGTCCGGGTCGGGGACATAATCTGAGTCGTCTTCGTGTTCGGATTCCCAGGACCCCATGCTGTCGTCATCCGAGGGACTCGGGGGGTAATTAATACTTCCAGCCGCAGTGGTGCATGATGGTGAGCTTCCGAAGCCTGGAGCGATTTGCCTCTGAAAGGTATTGTTCAATGACTTGAGGGTGGCGCTCAGAAACCGGCGAACAATCTTCCGGGTAATTGTCCGCCTTGACGGCAAAGCTGTTCTCGCCGTAGAGGACATGGAGTGCCTCGGGGGTCATCTGGCCGCAGACGCGCAGCAGAGCTGCAGAGAACTTCGGGGTATGGTGGCACGTTGTAGTGGACTTGCCGGGGAGGAGATAGTCGAGGTGAATCTGTTCCTCGGAAACAAGCAGGTGTCAGTAGACCATGCGCCGGAGCTCGAGTGGCAGGCGGAAAAACGGGGACCGACTTGGCGTGATGGGCATTGGGGCAGCCGGCGTGCTGGTCGAGGCCGGAACCGACTCGTCGTTGGTGCGGGCCGCGCTTCCGTCGGCCGAGTCGCCCATGTTCACAGGATTCGGGTTGTCTGCGAGGGCATTCTCATTAACCACGGATGTGTCGGGTGGGAAAATTGGTAGGCTTACCTCCTTGCTGCGACATTGCTCGGACGGGAAGAGAATGAGCTGGCGGTCCAGCAGCGTGGAGTCGGCGATTGGGGTTGCGGTGCCTTCGAACCACGAGGTTAGCGGACTGATCGAAACTGGTACTGCGCAAGACGGGATTGGAGGGGAATACAATACCCTGTAGATGATCCTAAATTTCTGCCCGTTTAGAGCGGTGCTGGATGACTTTTTGGAGTCGGTCAGACTTGGTTGTTGAGTGTCAAGATGGAAGGTCGCTGTGGTTGCGGCCCGCTGGAAGAAATATTCGGCCAGGGAGTGCTCAAAATTTCTGGCGGGATGAAAATTTGTGCAGCAGGAGGATGGGCTTGAGCCCTCGACTGTCAAGGGGGAGGAGATTGGGTTTCTTTGAAAGAGGAAAGCCGTAGTTCCTTTTCACCACAGGTCAAACTTCTCAGGCTCCCTGACTACCGGGGCTCGCATTGAATGACTGTCTGTGTGTGAGCACCTTCCCGTGGTGATGAACCGAAGCCATAAAAGCCATCGAGAGTCCTCCTCACATTCCAAATGCAAGGCAAATGTTCTGCAGACAACAATGTCAAGAAGACGGAAAACTTGCCGACGTGTAGATCAAAATGCAAACATCAATGACCGTCATACATAGCCAAACTACTTCCACTTCCACGGCCATCAGGAATCTCGTTTTCCTAAAGACCTAAGGAGTTTGCTAGTGGTATCTGATTGCCAGGGGTGTTGAGGTGTCAGAGAATACACTGGCACTCCGGCCTCCCTTTCAACCACTGGCAGCCTGAACCCCGCCCAAGATATTCAGACACAACGGGAGGTCAGGTTAAATTGACGGGTATATTTTGTGCAGCTTCTTTGCTGGAGGGCGAACAGAGACACGCAGCGTGGACTGCAGGCAATGGGAAACTGCACGAAAGTCCCGAGGATCGCGGCAAGCGGCAAGATTTCAGGTTGCCCGCCGTTGCCCGTTGCAGATCATAGTGACTTGAGAGACTCGCCGAGCAAAAGAAAGCAGCTGACTAGGACTACCATGATCGAGCAGCATGACGGCAATTCGAAAAGTTGCTCTGACAGTCTTCCGGTTTCTTAGACACCATTTTTGCCCTGCGCCCACTGGCAAGGAGAGTACCGAAAACGACTGGAAGTTCTGTGGCAAGGAAGGCGCGAGAAACTTGAAGGCCCGGGCGCAAGCGGTTCACCTTGAAAGTGCTGCACACTCCGCGCTTTAGGCGACCCTAAACCCCGCTTTAGGCGACCCTAAACCCCTCTGCCACACTTTTCCGCACTCATCCTTAAGCCTCACCCACTCTACCTCGCACACAGAAAAGGCTCCTCCCAAATGTAATAAAATGTGATTTGGCCACGTTGGTAGTCCGGAAACTTCCCTCCGCCCAGCCCTGCTTCTACTCGCTCTGCTTGCCCAGCTAGAGCCCCGCGGCACGAATTCGCTGTTCGGGTCACCGCTCAACAACAAGTTGGCTATGACAGATGTAATAGGTCCGCGGGATAGTTAAAGCCCCAGCAAGTGCCTGTGTAAATGATCCCCGCGGAGGTGTCACAAAGCTTCAACCCGTACCTCAGGTACGTCTTGCAGAAAAATAGTCAGCAGCTTGCAGGCGCCGTGGTCTGGGGTTTCCCTTTTCGGCCTTCCCCAGATTATTCTTCAAAAGCGGGTGACCACTGAAAAGCAACGCTCGAGTCTCGAGATTAATAATCGGCAAGTCTGCACAGTGCACGCGCCATGCAAACTTGGCTCTGCCAGTGAGCAGCGCTCGCTTAAGAAAGCCTGAGCCATGCGCGGGAAATCCCTTTCCCATTCTTCCAGGACTCGAGCCCGGACGCATTTCTCCGCTGCTGCGCTGGCTGACAAAGGCGGTCCGGTCTCGCTCTCTTTCTCATGCTGCAGCCGATTTCATGATTAGTCGCAGCGCCCTGCAAGCGATTATCCAACGCGGCGAACAAGGGATTTCAGGATCTGATGATGACGAAATCATCAACACTGTAGGAGATCAGTTGAGTTGCGGTCCATGTCGACGCAAATGTATAAGTAGAGGCTGTGTCGTCAGGCTTCAATCATGAACTCTCCTCCAGAACATCATCCACACACTCTCAGTCCTCAAGACATCAGCTCAACAGTCTTCGCCAATACACTTACACCCATACAAAACACATAACTAACTCTCCATCTTTGTCCAACGACATCCTTTTAACACAACCCACTCCACACAATCTCCCACCCCAACTCCACGCAATGGCCAAGATCATCACCATCGTCGGCGCCACCGGTGCCCAGGGCAAGGGCGTAGTCCGCGCCTTCATCAATAACCCGGCGTACAAGGTCCGCGCCATCACGCGCAACCCCTCGAGCGAGTCGGGCCAGGCCCTCGCCGCCCAGGGCGCCGAAGTCGTCTCGGCCGACCTCAACGACCTCGCCAGCCTGAAGGCCGCCTTCGCCGGCTCCCACATCATCTTCGGCGTCACCAACTTCTTCGAGCCCTTCATCGCCCACCAGTCCCCAGACAAGGCCATGGAGGTCGAAGTCCAGCAGGGCATCAACCTCGCGCAGGCCGCCGCCGCAACTTCCACTCTGGAGCACTACATCTGGAGCACCCTGCCCAACGCCAAGGCCATCTCGGCCGGCAAGTACCTGGTCCCGCACTTCGAGGGCAAGAACCGCATCGACGCCTACATCCGCGACAACGAGCCGGACCTCCTCAAAAAGACCACCTTCTTCTGGGTCACCTGGTACCACGCCAACTACACCTTCCCCATGTTCACCCCCTACTTCATCGGCACGGCCGGCAAGTACATCCAGCTGGCCAACTACGCCCCGGAGACGCCCATCCAGACCATCGGCGACGTGTCGCTGAACGTGGGCGCGTTCGCCAAGGCGGTCGTGGAGCAGCCCGGCAAGACGACGGGCGGCGCGGTGGTGCTGGCGTCGAGCGAGGGGCACCAGGCCGGCGAGATGCTGCAGATGTGGGCGCGCGCTCAGGGCACCAAGGCGCAGTTTGTGCGGGTGAGTGGGGAGGCGTTCCGCGAGGTGTGGCCGCTGTGGGCTGAGGAGATGGGTGTGATGATGGAGTTTTGGGACGAGTACCGCGAGAAGAGCTGGACGCAGCCCGGCGGGGAGAAGGTGCTTACCAAGGAAGACTTGGGCGTGACAGAGTTTCAGGCGCTGGAGGAGGCTTACAAGGGGCTGGCGCTGTGAGCGGGTTGGGAAGTGGTTGGGTTTCTTTTGTCAGAGTCATAGAGATGGATGCATAGCTGGTTTTGGTTTCTAATAGTCTTGGTTAGTTAGTGCCTTGGTGGAATTAATCTAGTCAGTCTTTAACATGAACCAGATGCCTTGCCGCCGCTGTAACTTGAGCTCGGGAATGTCTTGCCATCGACGCTGGTTTTGAGATCAAATTCCCATACTTTGTACCTGCACATGCACATGAAGGTGTCGTAAGGCCTCGAGCATTGGGTCTCGCGGTGTCCAGGGGACTCTGTGGCTATGGCTTGTTAGTGTCAAGTCTCAACTGCAGTCGTTGTTGGTGAGACAAGCGCTCAGGTCGCTAGACATGCTTTGAACGGACTTCTTACACTTCGATATTTTCCTCCAACAAGCAGCGGGGGATTGAACTTGGAAGGATCGCGAGACTGGCGCCGAGAGAAGGGAAAGGGGGGAAGGGGGGGTTCGATACGGGTATGAAACGACCCCACCGTTCTGACAACCCCTTCGCTTGCCAGGCGCTCAACCACTGCCAGGACCAACTTCGCAAGACCACTCTCTTTTGGGTTGTCTCTGGCAGCAGCGTGGAAATTCGGGGTTCCAACCCCGGAGTTTGGCACCGTCATAGGCGAAAACTTGAGACAGTAACCCGGTGCTTGTCGCCAAAGGTAAGCGATGATAGAGCGCCCCATGGATATTTATACTGGGCGATGCCCCGGTGAAGATCAACAACTGATCTCCATTGTGGCAGGTTACATTACTTTCTTTTACGGCACTGGTGCTTCGTCCTTCGTTTCTTGACTGTCCTATAATTCACTATTCCGCATTTACCTTCCCTTTTTGAAACTTTAATTACAACATCCAAGATGAAGCTCATCACCGTTTTCGCTCTCGGCGCTGGTCTCGCCGCCTCCGGCAAGCACACGCCACCACACCCATCTCATCCCCAGTTACTAACACCCACCGTAGCACCCCTCGTTTCGGAGCGGCAAGCCAACGCCTGCTTCCTCATCGGCAACGACGCCCTCCCCAAGGAGGTCTCCGATGTCGCCGTCAACATCCAGGACCGCATCACCTGCGACACCTCCAAGACCACCATCTCAGGCGTGCCCGACGTCTCCTCAGGCGACGTCTCCTTCTCCTCCGTCAACTTTGCGGCCTCGTCCCAGACGCCGCTGGAGTTCGCCCTCGACAAGTTCGCGACGCCCGAGCCGCTGCGCACGGCCGACCTCGCCACCTTCCAGCGCCAGCTCGACGTCTACCTCGCGACCGAGGCCGGCATCCGCTCCGTGGGCGGCAACCTGGGCATCAAGGTGCCCAAGTTCTTTTTGCAGTTCCAGGTCTCGCGCATCCAGACCGCGCAGGGCAACCCGCCTGCAGCGGCGGGCCAGCAGGTCGATCACCTGCTGCAGAAGGTGCTGAAGAATGCGCCGAAGGAGAGTCAGCAGCTGAAGGACCAAGTTACGGCGCTGGCAAAGGTGCTGGCTTAGACCCTCGTTGGAGTTTTCAAGGATTAACTGCAGTGTTCAGGGCGGTAGTGATACACAATCCAGTGTTGTTTAATGCGGGACCTGAAAGATAGAAAATTGACTTGCAAGTTGAAACCTGAAACAATGACTCCCAATTTGGAGACACGGATCTAGAGCATCTGCGTTAGCACCCACGAGGAAGATAAGATGGTCGGAATACTTAGGTCAATCGTAAAGTGTACACTTTCATTATCCGACGTCCAGTAAGAAGCTGGAGTTCCAGTACCATCGTCAGCTTTGCATCTGCCGTCGATCATCTACTAACTCAACTGCGAACTGAGACATTGAAGTTCCAATAAACGCTGGTTAACCAGTGTACTTAGTAATCCCTTACCCTACCTGCATTTGAAGGTTGATAGGGTCTCAAAACAACTGGTGGAGTTCAGAATGGCTGGCTGGCTGCAGTCCTCGCTGTGTTTAATAAACACGGTCCAACGCCCTCCCACTTCAGCTGCACCTGCATTAATAATCTGGCGGGAGAAAGACTGTGGGCCAAAGAAATGGATTCGGGATCGGATCGAATATATATGATGTTAAAATATATAAGTTGAGTGTCGCCGCCCCATTCGCCCCCATCGATTCCTCTTCACCACCTGAAGTCACCACCTCCACAAACCTCCGACGCACCATTATCAACCCAACCACCCACAATGACCCCGCCCTTCAAAAACATCCTCCTCATCGGCGCCAACGGCTCCATAGGCAGCTACATCCTCGCCGCCCTCCTCGCCGAACCCACCTTCACCATCACCATCCTCAAACGCGCCTCCTCCAAAGCCACCCCCCTGCCCCCCAACACCCGCTCCATCACCGTCCCCGACAGCTATCCCACCGCCAACCTGATCGCCGCCTTCCGCGGCCAAGACGTAGTCATCTCCTGCCTAACAACGCTCTCAACAGCCGACCAGTTCCGCCTCATCGACGCGGCCATCGCGGCGGGGGTCCGGCGGTACGTGCCGAGCGAGTATGGGCTGAATAACATGCGGCCCGACGCGCAGGCGCTGAACGTGGTGTTTCGCGACAAGGGGGCAGTGCAGGCTTACTTCAGGGAGAGGGAGGATAGGATCGAGTGGATGAGTGTGAGTTGTGGGATGTGGATCGGGTGGTCGATGCGGAATGATTTTCTGGGGATGCATGTGCCGGAGAGGAGGTTTGACATGTGGGATAAGGGAGTGGGGAGGTTTAGTGTGAGTACTGAGGAGAATACGGCGTTGGCGGTGGTGAGGGGGCTGGTGCAGATCCCGGGGGAGACGAGGAATCGGAATGTGTTGGTGGAGGAGTTTGTGACGACGCAGGGGGAGTTGTTGGCGGAGATTGAGCGGCAGATGGGGGAGAGGTTGGTGGTGGAGGAGGTGGACAGTGCTGAGAGGATTCCGGCGCTGCAGAGGGATTATGAAAGGGGGTTCATGTCGGCTGCGTATGGGCTGATTGAGGCCGGGTTTGTGACGGTATGGCGGTGATCTTTCGAAGGAGGGGGAGATCTTCACCGAGAAGCTGGGCTTGAAGAGGCATTCACTTGAGGAGGTTGTCACCGGCGCCCTGGCGAGCTTGGCCAATGTCAAGGACTCGGACTCGGACTCGGACGCTTCAAGTTCTCACATGTAGTCTGTTGGGTATTGGCCTTGCGTTAACAATGGAATTCGAGCACACTTTACTGTGTGGTGGGATAAAACGTCGTCCGTGATTCCATGTTCTTTCACTCACATTCACAGCCACACAGGGACCTCACTCACCTGGTCTGCCAAGCGGCCCACGGGTGGTACAACATGTGCATATGTGACAACAGCTGCGCATCACGTGGTGAAGCCTTGCCAGACATCCTTCAGGGCCCCAGGCAGCAGCCCCCAAAAGTGGTTATAAGGTCCCCCTCATCAGGCTCCCGTCCTCTTCAAACCCATCCAACTTCCAACTTCAAACCCCAACCACCGCCATGTCGACACCGCCATTCCCCCAGTACCTGGCCGCTACGCCCCCGCCGCCGCACATAGTGCGGTCAGGGCTGCGAGGGCCGCCGCCGCCGGGACCACGCGGGGGCCTGCCGGGACCAACCGGCCAGTCCGCCGCCGTCGACTACACCATCTCGGAGGACCGCGCTGGAGGCCATGCCGCCCACGCCGAGGCGGGCTTCGCACACCTCGCCGCTGCGCCGCCTGCTGCTGGTGTACTCAGGCCCAGTCACCCCAGTGCGCCACTTCAACAGCACCAACTAGAACTGATGAGGCTGGAGCAGCAGAACAAGCGGAGACTGCTAATTGCCCGTCAGATGATGCAACGCAACCAGGGCCCTGGGCCCCGTCCGTTTCCCCCCATGCCAATGGCGCCACCCGCCGCCGATAGCAGTGACGAGGAAGAGGACGACGAGGAAGAGGACGGCGAGCAAGAGGACGACGACGCTAAATCGTACATTGCACAGGACCCAGTCCCGCCTGCTGATGCTGTGGCCGGCGCCCCTGGCGAGGCCAACCCCCGCCATGTCGTCCTCTATCGTGTCTTTTGCTCCAGCGGCTACCCATATTGCAACGCCCGCGTCTACGACGGCCAGCCTTGCGACGCCATGGTCGACGGAGTAATGCATCTCCGCCGCGGCAACCAGGTGCTAAATCTCTCGACCTTCCTCAGGGGCCGCCTCCCGTCGGCATTCGTCGTCTACCGCGAGCTTCAATGCGACAACAACTTTGCCGGCCGCTCCAACTCCTCCGAAACCCAACATCCCCGAGAAGTCGTCTCCGTCATGCCGGGCGCGCTACAGGCCACGCTACAGAGAATCTCGCAATTCGCCCCAAATTATGATGCGTACCACGGAATGTATCCCGGTAGGGCCCCTGGGGGTTACCCCGCCACATTACTCTCCCTTTCCCCCTCAGAGTACTCGCCGTACTTTTTCTACCACCATCGAGAAGCCCTCCGCCAAGCAGCAGCGGCCGAGTCTTGCAGCCCGGACCTTGAGGCCCTCTGGTCGTATCTCCAAGCTCACCCCGATCCCATGTCCGCAAAGTGCGACGAACTGCTCGACCAGGGACGGGTTTCCGCTGAGACGCTGCCGTGGCTGTTCCGGCCGAATGAGGTCGTGGTGCGTACCAAAGGACCGCTCAAAGTTGCCCTCATGCTGCGATCCGTGCCGACGGTCCTCGCGTCCAACTCTGTCGAGCTCGAGTGTTGGAACTGGGGTTACGACGGGGCGTCCCTCCAGCGGAGGGATAAGCCCGTGACACTGACGGGGCCCGCGTACGACACGATCCCCATCAACGAGCTCTCGGCGTATCCGCTTCGCTACGCCGATGCGGCGACCAAGCAGCGCCTCCTCGAGCGGGGTGCCCGATTCTGGGAGCTGAGGCACCAGACCCATGTCTCGTATGAAGGGCCAGATTACCTGGGCGAGAGAGTCTACGTGGGTTCCTCCAAGTCAGTGTAGCATCGTCGCGCCGACACTAACTAGTACCACAGCCTTGGGACTCGCGGTGCATCATCGATTACCAGATGTACCGCAAATTCCACTCTCTTGCCTCTGCCTTCGTTTTCTCGTCCCGTGGGGTTGTGTCGTTCGACAACTGGCCGCAGCAGATCAGCGCCACAACGGCCACACTGTCTCCAACCGACACCATGCTGCTGCCTGCGGGCATCCACGGCTTTTTTCTGAAGGACAAGAAATGGGGTGCGTACACCAGTGCAGATATTCCCCGTGGGCTTTGTGGCTAACAGATCAAGTCCGGCTGCTCGTCGACAACGTCGCCCCGGTCAGCTGGAACAAGGAAGCCTTTGACAGACTGGTGCTACCCCAGCGCACCAAGAACATGGTCAAATCTCTGGTTCTGGTCCGCAAGACGGATGATGCTGTTGCCGCTGCCGTCCCGGGCCAGAAACGCAAACGCTCCGACTTGATCAAGGGCAAAGGAGGCGGGCTCATCATGCTCCTGCACGGTGGGCCGGGAACGGGAAAGACGCTCACTGCTGGTATTTTGCCCTCCATTCACATCCCCTGGCATTGAAACTAACTGCCTGCAGAAAGGTACAAACAAAGCTTTCCCCACCCCTTGCCCATAACCCATCACAGACTTAACTGACTTGCAAACTCCCCCAGCGTGGCCGAGCTCGCCGAGATGCCGTTGTACAACGTGACCTGCGGCGATGTCGGCACCAAGCCCGAAGCCGTCGAGACGTACCTCAACACGGTCCTCCACCTGGGCCAGAAATGGAACTGCGGTAGGACTCCCCACGACCTCCACTGTCTCCTAGCGACTAACAAGCCCCAGTTCTCCTTCTCGACGAAGCAGATGTCTTCCTCGAGCAGCGCAGCCTCTCCGACCTCAAGCGCAACAGCCTCGTCTCGGGTAACACCTCCACCCCCTTAATGCATATTTCCACCCCCCCAACTCATATCTCCTCCCCCCCGCTCTCCCTCCCCCCTTAATATCTATCTAACTCCCGTACGCAGTCTTCCTCCGCACCCTCGAATACTACTCCGGCATCCTGATCCTCACCAGCAACCGCGTCGGCACCTTCGACGCAGCCTTCAAATCCCGCATCCAGGTCGCCCTGCACTATCCAGCCCTCGACCTGCCGAGCCGCCGCGCCGTGTGGGCCAATTTCTTGGAGATGCTGCGCTCCGACGGCGAAGAGGCCGATTATGACGGTATCTCTGTGCACCTGGACGAGCTGGCGGACAAGGAGATGAATGGACGGCAGATCAGGAATGCCGTAACGACTGCGCGGCAGCTGGCGCTGTTTGAGGGGGTAAGGGTCGAGTGGGGGCATGTTGAGCAGGCGATTGCCGCGGCGGCGGATTTTGATTGTCATTTGAGGCGGGTGGGGGCTATGGAGGAGGAGGGGTGGGTTATGGACGGGGGGTCGGTTGGGGGGGATAGGACCGTGGATGGGGAGAGGGGGGAGTAGGAGTACGTTACTAGGTAAGTTGGTGGTGGGTTGAAGAGGGTGGTTGAAAAGGGGGGATCTTGGATAGTTTATTGGGGTAGTCTGTTCTGCTTTTTGTTTTCGCGGGGCTCACTCTCCAGTTTGTCGAGTGGTCCTCGAGTGATGATGATATTACGGTTATGCCGATAGCAATGAACGCTCCCCGTGGAAGACAATGAGCCATAAGCGGGATATACATCAATAAATCGATTGGAATATCCCTCGTCTAAACGTATGGTCCCCGCCTCTCAAACCGCCAGCTCCTAGCCCTCACATCCTCAGCAACCTGAACCGCACACTCCTTTACTTACCACCCGTATCACATCGGCATCGTCATACCCGGCAAGTGGTCCAGCCCTGCAACCACACTCTCGTCAGCCCCATCCCCACTCACCAACAGAAAAAGCGGGGGAAGAAAAGTAACTTACACCCATCAAAATCCTCCTTCACCCGCCCAGGCACAGCGCATTTATTCGCCTCCTCAACCGTCTGCGTCTTGATGCCCGTGCAGCTGGCACCCGTGCACCCGGCGTCCATGGCCCGCTGCAGGGAGTCGCCCTTCCAGCCAAAGACGTAGTCGCCGTGCTGCCCGTAGCCCGTCGTGTCGCCTGTCGAGAGCACGAACGGCTGCGAGCCGTCGGCGGGCCACTCGGCTTTGTTGTTGAAGAGGGAGGTGTCCCAGACGATCTGTAGGAAGGGGGTGGAGGTTGTTAGCATCAGGTCTATGAGGGCAGGGGGAGCGGCGGGAGAACGGGAGGAGGTAGGGAGGGCGTACAGGAGAAGGGCAAAGATGTAAAAAGGGGTTGGGTGGGGGGAGAGGGCGACGGAACGTCGAAGATAACGGTCGAAAAAGAGGGAGGGACGTACCTCGAGCATTATCTGCGGGATCTTGACCGGGTGAGTTGACGGGCAGTTACCGCCGACGCTGGAGCCGGTGAAGGTCTGGGCGCCGGACACGGGGTAGGCGACGTGGGATTTGTGGTCAGGCGAGTCGAGGTTCTTGCCGTCCCAGCAACTGTGGCCGACACATCCCGTCAGCGTCATCGGCGATTAGCGAGTGGTAGGTCACCTACGTAGGATAGAGAATGTTCGACCGGATGCCGTGGCACTGCCCAGTGGGCAAGGCCTCTGTATCGAGCCGGGCGTCGGCGCAGGGGGCGGCGTTGTCGCCCGCGAAGTCGGGACCGGTGTAGCAGCGGAAGCAGCTCTGGGACTTTCTGCCGTTGCCGATCTTTTGCCGCTGGTTGGCGTCGCCGACGAGCATGCGGAAGCCCTGGTGGTCATAACTGGTTAGGGTGATTCAAGGCTGGGGCGGGAGATGGGTCTCACAGGCTTGAAGGCCGTCACGCCCCCCTTGCCGGGCGAGACGTAGTAAACAACGAAGCCCCCCTTGGTCTTTGTGGTGAATTGGTCGCCGAAGAGCAGTCTGATTCTGTCAGTGCCGCCAGGGGTAACACATCTCAGGGAACCGGTTACCTGTTCGGGACCTGAGGAACTCGCTTGTAGCTGCCGTTCCTCGCCTTAAAGTACAGATTGGCAGTCCAATAGTTGGACAGATCCTCAGAATAACTGCAGGTGGTGCAGCTGGCGAGCTCGCCAATATCGGACGTCGGCACGCTGACGTTGAAGGTGTTGCCGCCAACGACCTGGTGCATGTGCGGGGAGGGCAGCTGCCCGGGGTTCACGAGGGGGTCGATACGGTCGATGACCAGCTGGGAGCAGCCGAACCGGAGCATGGTCGGCCGGTTGCCGCCGCCGCCGCCGAACTGGGGCGCGGCCTCGGCCAGCGCCGTGAGGACCAAGGCGTACCAGAGCATCTTTGGTAGCGGGTACGTAGCTGCTTGTCGTGCTTGCGTGGGAAGGGGGAGGTACTGGTATTATTCTTGGCAAAACACACAGTGACAGCAACTTGGAAGGGGACGCTGAGCCATGTTTCGGAGCTTTTAAGGGGTCAAAAGAAGCCAATTCTCGTCTGCTGATTGTTAATGTCTCGCTCCTAGAACAATTGCCGAGCTTCATCAATTCCAATTCCTCTCGGGGCCTTCTATTCTGAATCCTTTGGAGGGTTGCCAATATGGCCAGCCGCATCCAGCCTATGAATAAGGCCCCAGGAGGGCTTTGTGACGTATCAAAGCCCCTGCTTCACGCCAGACATTTTGCCATAACTGCCGAGCCACCCGGGCTGGCTAAGGATCGTCACTGTGGGGATGGTGTAAACACTATTCATATAGATATAACATGATTACTAGCACGTGGGGTCTGTTCTGGCAGCACAAGTCCTGGGTCACCCTCGGAGACGGATCACAAGAATTACGTCTCGGCACTCTGCGTTTGCTGCAGCGGGAACATTCTTTTCTCAGGTACTACCCTTATCTGTGGTTCTAGAATATTCCAGAAGAACATTCGCCAATCATGGTGACTTGAGGGTAGCGTGCTACCTTAGACCTGTGAACCCGGACAATACATAACATGTACTACTGCCAAGCAGCACCGACCCTCGTCTTCTCAGGTCTGAATACCGCAACACGACTTCACTATGAACGCTTGCCCTTTCCAAGCAGTTTGATCAGCTCGGGATCCTGCCGACGCTTGCACCAACGACACCTAAGCGGGTTCGCTGGCGGCACGGCGTCCCCGCAGGGGCATACAAACTAGAGAACTGTCAGCATCGCGGGTGGGAGGTGACCAGGATGAACTGCTTACGAAGATGAATTCGGCGTCAGGCAACCAGTATCTCATGGACTTTGTTTCCGATGGCAAGCCACGTTCAAGCGCGAAACGTCGCCTCCATTCGTCCTCAGGTCCCACGCAGCGACTTTCCCACCGACCGTGTTTCCAGTCATGCTCCTTGTATTGGCAGCTCAAACATACCCAGCGGGTGCGCAGGTTGCAGTCACACGTATTCTGCCCTTCGGAGATGCCCGGGTATTTGCGGCGCACCGATTCCTCCGCTGATTCTTCACATTTTGAGCACAGAGCCATGAGAACCGTGATAGCCAGATGCGGGGAGAGAAGAGGCCGGCCGTCCCACTGAGGGTCCCAACGTGCCCATCCCTGGATAGCATGGCACCCTTCGCAGAAGACTTCGCCGCATTTCTCGCACGGTCGGCCGCCTACAACCTGGCAAGGCTTGGGGAGGATGTATCCATCATTGTCCAGCCATCCTCGGCGGACACATCGGAGCCAAAGCTCCGATGGCTCACGATCACCTTTCCCAGAACACCTGCAGAAGCTGTTCAGCGCCTCGAAGTACGCGCGGGAGGGAAAAAGCAGGGAGTACGTCGCGTGGTTCGCAAGAGTCAGATGAATAAGATCCCGGGACGTCAAGTACCGCGCCAAATTCGATGTAATGGGGTACGCGGAGAGGAGGGAGTAGAACGTACAAGCGGAAGCGGAAATGGTTGCTTCGGACGACATGCTGTAACAACTGTGCTGCGCTGTGTTCTCTCTGGGGACTGAGCTCGTCGGTAGGGACAGTCTTGTCACCTCCCCTTTATATGTCTCTAATGTTCACGGCCTGGCTCGGGTTGGGCCAGTCATGATGGCCGTTTGTCCAGTTATCTGAGTAAGTACCCAACACCAAAGACCTGTGACTGGTTGTGACATGTTTGATGTGATATCACGGTGTTGGATGGGAAGCTCAGTCTGCCAGACAGTCAACCTATCAAGCGCTTAGCAGTTTGCCACCGGTCGCTCAATGGCGATTGGGATGTCACAATATCTACTGGGAAGCTGTTGGCTTACATGATCCAATCACAATGCAGTAGGTTGGAATTCAGGGCTCAGTTTTCATCGCACGCGATGCCAATTCGGGGATAAGCGACGTAGCAATCGGGTGACATTGATCCGATTCCGTAGGCAGCGAGCCGAAAATGCCCTCGGCGGTCATTCTGGAAGCTTCGACGGGAGTTTGAACCCCTCACCGTCACTAGTTGCCAGATCCAGAGGCGTTGTCTCAGAGTCATAAGCCTGCAAAACATCTTCACTATGGGTAAGTATTGCGTCTCTGACCTTGTGTGCAACACTAACACTGTGTAAAGACTTGCATTTAGATCGGTTTAACGTAGATGATTGGCTAGTTGGCAATACGTTTGATCTGCAAAGCGACCGACCCTCCGCCCAGGATTCACCCGGCCCAGATACCCCTGACCCAATCCCAACACGGAGGGAGCTACACAGCCATAGGCCCCCCCCGCTGCTACGCTTAGCCGACTGGAAATGAAGACGCGCCATACGATGAACACCCCCCTACCTGTATCCATTACTCTATCGAGTGGAAGTTGACGGTAAATAACAAAGGGGTTTCGAGGGACACGGAACCGAATCTTGTTCTCGCACTGAGTGCTTTCTGGTCCACTATCCTACGGCCGAAACTAAACAGCCTCCTTGCTAGGAAGCTACCCCAGAACAAGTCGTTCAGAGTGGACGATACCAACGTTATAGTGTCTGTCACCGACCGCACAGAGTGTGACCTTGTCAAGCGATTCGATGTCCTCGACATAGACTGGACTATTCTGGAGAAGCAACTCCAATCCTGGAGCCATTTACTCCGTATCGGAAAGAGGCTCAAGATCGATATCTCGTTCAACTACATCGAGGCCAGCGATTCGGTTGGCGCACCGTCTCGACAGGGCGCAGAACGCAGTGGCGGCCTGCAGAGGACCCCGGGGGAATCACTGCTGATGTTCCAATCTTTGTGCTGGGTTTCATAGCTGCCGGCTCGATTGGATCGATATATTTAGAAATGTGGGCAGGAGACACGCCATGCAGGTGAATAGGAGGACTTCACTTTGGTTCCGTCAACCTCCTTGTTGTTGTGTCGCTCAATTGGGCCCAAGTGACCGATGCAGTACATGTACAAAAGCATGGCTGTGGTGCATTCGACCTGCGGGTTTTTCTTCCTCATATCCATCAGACGTCGTCATCCTCAAGGAGTCAAATCAACCAATCCAACGTTGGTAAGCCACGACAATTCATGACCTTGATTTGTGATGAGGCTAACGAGGGGATAAGACACGGGCTTCATGCAGCTCTCCTCCATCGCCTTGGCCATTGTCGGCCTTTCGGCCACAGTGGCAGCAGACTACATAGCTGTTGTGGACTCGGCAACGGACGATCGAGCTCCCACCGGCATCTTTGTCGGTGGCTTTGGGTCGTATGCGGTCGATGCCTCGGACGGCTGTCGAAGCAACACTGGCGTACCAGGCATGAATACGCTTTGCTTTGGTTGGAGCGGCTTCAACCGGCGCGGTCATTTCATCTTTGATGGCCAGGCCAAGCGATGCTTCAGAATGCTTGATGAGCTGGGGGTCAGCACAAATCCCGGTCTCCCGAATGGGTACTTGCTCTCGCAGTGGGCAGAACTAGCTTGTTACTGGTAGAAGGGTGTGAGGGTACTCTATGTGGTCATGTTGTGAGGGACTACAAGGATATCCCAGCCGCATTCAGGGGTGATTTGGCCGCGTATGAGCGCCAGTCCAACTGGTCGACGGCGTCATCGTCGACGCCCAAAATGGCGGCATTGGCTTCCGCAACCATACCGTGCCTTTCCCTGCCCACGAATACGGCAGCACATACTTTAGAACGGCCCGCGTGGAGTGGGTAGAGCAGAGAGGTAGAACCCTAGAAACACCGTAGTATTTATAACGAAACGCTACTTGCAAACCCAAACTGGATCCTTCATTCTTCCGGATTCGTGTCAACCACTAATTGACTTGATTCCTACAAAGCAGACACTTGATACGCTCCGTCCACATCTTCCTTTCCAGGCCGCCGTCATCTAGCCTCCTGTCGCTACAAATCTCCTCTTCCTCTCCGCCGTCGTTGCCAACCACTGGGAGAGCGCCAGAGAGTGATAACACAGTTGCCGAGACCCGCTTCGAGAGGGGTCAGTGGTTTTGAGCTTGGTGTGATACCTCACCTCAATGGCCCCGGCACGACGCCCCGGGAAATGCTTGGCGATTTCGATCCAAGAAAGTCCTCGTTCCTTCAGCTGACGGATCTTCGCGTCGCCCGCTGGCGTGTATCTCACTCTGCTTGAAGTTGAAGTCGGCTTGTCTTCGTCCTTCGTGGACTGTCTTGCCGGGCGGTGCCTCTTGGCCGCCCCGATTCTCCGTTCCACGGTACCCCGCTGCGTGTTCTGCACCTGGATTCCAATCGAACTCTAGCACGAAAGTGGAAGGCAAACCGGCCATTGTAACGCGCTTGTGGACCACGTTTCGAAAGGGCCATTGATCGAACGTCGCGGCAGGGGTTCTGTCCATCTCGGTGTCCCTTTCTAAGGTAGACGGCCCACATCCGCCGACTTCAGCACCGCCTCGAAGAGCCCCTCCCACGGCCGGGCACTCTCGCTGTTTGCCTTTGACTCCTTCTTCAGTGGCCTGCCCGGCTTTTGACCTGGGGTTGACTCGCCGGCGGTGGCCGGCTTGCTGGTTGCGTCTGCAATAGTGTTCTCGCTCGTTGCCCGTAGTCTACCTGACGCTAAGAAAGGTGTTCAAAGGACCCAATGCCGGAGTACGACGGCCGTTTCGGTGATCCGGAAACTTATCATTGGGAACACATGTTACCGTCGGCATCCCTGCTCTTGCGAGAGCCAGAAACGGCTTTGCTATGTGGTCCTACTCCGTAGGCAGCAAGGGCCATTGCGGGGAATCCCTGGCTTTGTCAAAGCCGAAAACAGCTGCCTGGTTAGAGCCAGGGAGTACTCGTGCCACGCCCCACATATCTGGTTCATCCGGTCGGCCGCCCCAGTAAACTGTCTGGGGCGGCCGACCGGATGAACCAGATATGTGGGGCGTGGCACGAGTACTCCATTCCCGCACCCGAACGAAGCTTTTTCTTCCGCAGCCGTTTCCGGCTCTGACAGGGAAGCCCCAAGCCAACTCTGCCGCTAGGATACGTACCTTTCTGCTAGAGCTGAAAACGGCCTTGCGATGCAGTAAAAGCCATTCAATCCGGCGAACAAGGGATACTACAGGGAACCGCTGCCTTGGCTAGAGCCAGAACTGGCTCCTAAAGTAAGAACGGTCAACTTCCTTTTTTGTCAGGCTTGATTAATTACACACACACACATGTAGCTAGGGGCACTGGGGCCGCTCGCGCGAGCGGCCGGGCATCGCAAAAATCGAGAAACAGCACCTTTTCGACCTGTTCTCTCGATTCCAAGGGGTTGCAGCACCGCGCAGTCGCTGCGCGGCCAGCTGGCGGTCGCGGACGTCGATGTCGTGGATTGAAGCGAGGATTTTCGAGCGCCCGAAAATCCCTCACCGCCCCGCACGAGGATCACGACCACCGACACCAACGACAAGAGCAAGCTGCAACAAGTTTGCAAGAAAAGGGGGATACTGGGTACGAAACCACCCGACCCTTTCGACGCTTTGAAGAAGGGACAAGGCACCCCCGGCCCTGCCCGGTTCTGGGAGAGCGGAATCAACAGTCTGGCGGCGCGACCGACCGATGCGATGAAGCTACGAGGACCGGAGCGAAAGCGAGTATTGCTAGGTACGCCTCCCGCGCCCTACCGGGTCCTTCTTTATAGTTGGTTTGTGACATATCAGAGGAAAAGAGAGAGTACTATTGTTGCGAGTTTAGAAAGATAAGAGCTTAACTTAGGGAACTTAGAGGGCTCTCTTCCTCTCTCTCTCTTTCTCTCTCTATAGTTTTTTATCTTCTCGTTAATATAGTATATTGCTAGGCTCGTCCTTGCTCTCTTATGCCGTGCCGTAACACTAGGAGAGGATCAAGAATGCAGTAGTGACAGGACGGTCGGTTAAGAGGGACGATAGAAGATTACACTGATCTAGTACAAGAGCTGAATCAAGAAGCTGAGCCGTAGCTAACAAGTCGCGCTTTGCCTGCTGAAGATGAAACGCTAAACCTTCGAATAAGGCAGCCTCTAAGTCGAGCTGCTAACTACATACAGGGTAACGTGGTCCACCATCGAGTGGGCCACCCCATCGAGTGGGCCACTTTTCGAGACCTCACTACTACAAACATCCAAAAGTCCACCAAAACCCAAATAAATCAATTGCAACTACTCAGAATCACTTGAAGTATCTGTTTCTCCAGCCTCTGGGCATGTCCTTGCATTGTAGCCAGTCTTACGGCAGATGCTACAGAGCCGCGAACCTGTCCGACGCCTCTTTGACGACCCTTCGTTTTCCCCCTCGACACGTCCTTCCTCTTTAACTATACCCTTCTCTACCATTATTTCCCTAGCCTAGCTTCTATTAATAGCCCCTCTATCCTAGAGACGTGTCCGTTTAGCCCTCCAGCGCTTAGAAAGTATATTGTTAGCCTCTTACAATGTCTGTACTTCGGCCTCTAGCAGGAGGACCCAATAGGAAACTGTTTATATTCCTTTCGAAAGCTGGTCGATAGTAGCTAAAATCGGCGTTAGAGAGCTTCCCTAGTATCTAGTAATTCGACTTTTAATAAGGGTAGACTACGAGAGAGCTTCGTTAGTAGTCTAGGGTATTTTAGAGACCTAAGGCGAAGGTAGCCTATTAGGAGTCCTAGGGGGTATTAGCGTCTATAACTTGATATCTAGCTTCGAAAGTATAGCCTATAGATTATAGGGGATAAGTCTAGCCCCCCGAAACCCCCCGAGAACGTTTTCTTTAGTGAAAGTCTAGTAGAAGGCGGCTCTGAACGTAAGGAAGAACTCGGGCTTAGTAATATATATGATCTGGGCCTTGATAAAGTACTTAATTTCAGTACTATATATCTTCTTTAAGATACTATAATAACCGATATCGAGAGGCTAGGTAAGATATAAGGAGTAAGAAGGTAGATAAATAGTAATAATATTATTCTCTTTATAATAGTCCTCGAATTTAGCGTTAATATAGCTCTTATAGCTATCAAGTACTAGTATCCGATATATACCTCTCCGATAGCGTTTAGTATACTAGTCGAAATGCTATAGCTATTCTAGGCTAGTTGTATTATCTATCTATCCGTTAGTTATTATCTTAATAGCCTGGTCGTTAGATATCTAATATTCGGAGTACTAGCTAGCGAGGTAGAAGTAGCCCTGAACTACTAAGAAAGGCGGTACTATATAGCTATCGCTAGTAATACTATAAATCGCTATCGCCTATTCTCGATTCCTAGGTTAAATAGCTTTTAGTTTTCTAACCTAATCGGAGTATATAACTACTATCCTAGACTATATTATACCTATTATAAAGCTAGTCTCGTCGAAGTTATAGAAGTTATAGTTAAGGATACTATATTTCACTTATATATTAGCTACTAGTTAGAACTATAGCTTAATAATTATAGGATCTTTATAGAGGCCTCTCTAGTAGTTATAGACACGATTGAAATACGTCTTTAGCTCTAGACATCGTATAACGAAGCGGTCTAGCTAGTTCTTTCCGACGTATCGCGTACCGCGTTTCCGAAGTAGAAGATTAGCGGTATTACCCACATCGATAATCCGGGGCGAAAACCCTTACGAATTTTGATCAAGAATGTATTGGACAATCACCTCCTCTTCTATCTTTGTCAAATTCGAACGGGTATTAAAGCTATCGGACTTCGCGGCCTGGCCGTTTATTCTGCGGCGGATCGTGGTTCGAGGTACGTTGTAAATCTCTGCGGCACGACGGATGCTTAAACGCGGTGTCGATTGAATCGTATTGATCGCAAGAAGAACTCGGTTTTCCGAGAGATTGTCAGACATTGTTGTGGTAGGAAAAACGCGTCTTAAAGTTGGGTGGTTGTAGTGGTGGAAAAAGTGGCCCACTCGATGGGGTGGCCCACTCGATGGTGGACCACGTTATATGGTTGCTTGGCATATAGCATCTATAAGCGCTGATGCGAGACTATGGCAGAAGTAGACAAATCGGATATACCTAGCGCATCAACATCTGCGCTCTCCCAACTTTCCACATTTGGCTACCTGCCCTGTTATATCTTTCGCAATACACCACACCCTCTACTCATCATCCTGCACATCAATGACCGTCTTCTTCCACTTACGAGCCGGGATCTTGCGCTTGAACATGATGTCGATCTCACGGTAGGACCGGTTCTTCATCTCAGGCAGGTAGAAGAAGGCCACGATCAAGCAGAACAGACCGGTGCCGCCCCAGACGTAGCCGCACTTGCCGCCAAGATTTGCGCCCTGCAACCCATCCAGGTCAGAAAATTCTTTCAAGTAGAGGGAAGAGTCGAGTCTTACCGTCGGGTTGAGCATGTAGCTCCCCAGGAAGATGCAAGGAATCTCCACAATGTAGTACGAAGCGCGCCCGATACCCGTGGTGAGCGGCCTGAGGCGGATGGACGACGTCTCTCCGATAACAACCCAAGACGCGGGTGCGGGGCCTAGGGTGAACAGCACGGAGATGATGAGGCCCAAGGACGCCTGCGCCAGGGAGGCCGCGTACGACTTGCCGACGGAGCCGGCGATGCCGAGGGCGACCAGCATGACGACGTTGAAGAAGGAGCCCCAGAGGTAGATGGTGCGCCGGCCGAGGTACGTGGTGAGGATCCACGAGAGCATGACGAAGATCATCTGGAGGGCCGAGGTGATGAGACCGAGGGCGAAGGCAGTGTTGACACTTACACCGGCCTCTGTGCGGTTACGTCAGCAAAGATTCGAAGGAAAATAAGGTACCATCTCGGCTGGAAACACAGCGAGGGTGGGCCACTCACGTTCGAAGAAGTAGACGGCCTGGTTGGCAATCAGGTTACCGGTGAGGTTCTGCGCCGCGTACACACCGCACACGATGAGGGTGCGGTAGGTATCAGTGCCCTTGAACAGCTCCCAGTGGTTAGGTTCCTTGTTGGACTTCTCAAGCTCAACGACACGGCGCATCATGGCAACGGCCTCGCCAGAGTTCAGCTGCGACTTGCGTCCAAGGCGCTCGACGGATTTCGCGGCTTGTTCGAGACGTCCCTTTCGGACCAACCACCAGGGCGACTCAGGCGCACAAAACATAAGGATAGCGAGTGGGGTGGGGAACAGCCATTGGAGCGCAATTGGGATCCTGTTTCATTTCGTCAGCTTAGAAACCCCATTGTTTATAATGCGGATGTGCACATACTTGTAGGCGCTTGCATCGTTGATGGGGTTGTAGACGTAGGTGACGGCACCAACGATGATACTACCAATGGCCCAGAACATCTGCAGCATCTGGGTAGCAGGGGCTCGCAACTGGATGGGCACAATCTCGCTGCAGTAAGCGGGGGCGTTGGCGATGAAGATGCCCCATGGCAAGCCCTCGAGAAGCTGAGCCACGAAAATAACCGGCATCGACTCGGCAAAGTAGAAGGCGAAGATGAAGACGTTCAAAAGCATGAGACCCGTGATGGTCGCCCAGCGGTATCCAATGCGGCTCGTGAGGGGACCGGCGAGGAAGACGCCGATCAGCGCACCGAGCTGTCCCGAAACTTGAAGCGCAGACTGCCATTGTGCCTCGATGACCCAGGTGTCCGAACCGGGGGGATTCTCTATACCGTATTTCCGCTGAAAGGCGGGAAGGGCGACGAAGTTGCCAATGAGGAAGACATCATAGGACTCCATAATCTGGCTTCTGTGTCAGCTGCGAATCTCCTTCGCCGGAGAACGGGCCAAGGAGCTTACAATGGTGCAGGACATGACGAACGCCCAGAAAGAAGCCATAGGGTACGCCCGAACCGCCTCCAACACGGTCATGTTGTGCTCGGCATTCTCGGCCGCCACTGCATCCGCCTTGTAATCGGCGACCTTCGCCGTCTCGTCCAGGTCGTAGGCATGGTCGACCTGGCTGAAGCCCGCCTCGGGTTCGACCTGAGGTTTCGAATCGCTGGAGTTACTCATGTTGGCGCGAGTTTGCCTGCATGAATAGCGTGCAAGAGTGAAGGAGAAGACGGGAAGAGAAATAGGGACGCCAAGTGTTGGGGAAGGCCGCCGATCTCATACTCTTCAAGACTTCGTACTTGTACTGTCCCACTTTATCCATTGGAGGTGATCCAAATAGCCGCCTGGGGTGTTGGTGTGGAGATTCCATGGTTCCATGGATGCGTGCCCGCCGGGTCCGGCCGTGTGGGGAAGAAGCATCCGGGGAAGAACCAACCGAACGCTCCACCCCGCGGATGAGATGCTACCGAGCCGGGCCTGATTGGGGCGGCAATGGATCGCTTCTCCTTGATTGGTGGAGCTTCGCAGTTGATGCCGCCATGTGGTTGGTCGTCTCCCGACCCCGGCGCGCACGAGGAGGCGCGCTAAAACGGGTGGAAACCGGTGAACGTTGAGCAGCCGCTGACGATTCGCGCCCTGATCAAATGCGAGGAACCAAGCGGAGTGCGCTAAGTTTGGGGGAAAGCTTCTCCCTGCTTGGCTCCACTCCACCTACCAGATGAGGAAGGTCAACAAGGCAAAGTTGCAGGCTGGCAGGCCACTGGCCAGGGAAACAAGCTTTCTTCTCCACCTTCCTCCACCTTCTGTCGAAAGTGCGGGGCGTGCGGGGAACAATGCCCGATGGCCCCGACAACTCCAAACCTGCAATCAATGAATCTACATGATCGTTGGCGTTGCCTTGCTGCTGCTGCAGATCCCTGACGAACTTTAAAAGAGAGCCTCCATAGCCCTGGCGGCCGCCATCTTTTGCTGTCTTCCCAGGTTCGCCGACCGCGGATGGTGATGACTGCCGGTTCATCTGGCGCCTGTCGATTGGAGAATTCGGAGCTGAAGCACAACTGCACTAACGTACCATCTTATATGCGAGCGGAACATGTAAGCGAGCGGAACACTTAAGTATTTTTTCGGAGGCGTTACATGAAGAAAGTACCTAATTGTTAAAGCGCACTAACAATTTTGAGGTCCTCTCTTGGCATGACATGTGCAAAAAAATACATGAGTGTTCTGCTCGCTTACATGTTCCGTTCGCTTATAAGATACGTTACTGTATAAGGTAGGATTCTGTATTCCCCCCGGATTTCAATCTGCTGACCAGGAGGGCAAATTATAAGCGCTCCAATCAGGTGATCGAACCCCACAACCCCTTGCTCGCCCGCAGGCGTGGTCAACAACCGGCACCTGTTCAGGGGGACGCCAGTGGACGCGTCTGCTGCTGTCGGCCGGACTCTGACCTGACTTCCCCCCCCACGGTGCTCACAATCCTCCCTGTCACATCCGCGGATTCAGATGCTCCCTGTTCTCTGGCACACCACCTGCCATGGGGACTGTTCTAGGAAGCATCCCGCGCTGCTCGCGGCAGAGCAGTGACGGCTCGCCTCTGGTTCAGGCCTGTGGATATATATGTCAGGGTCGCCAGCCTCGAGCTGCGTCCTCATCTGTGTATATGCGCTTCCCTGCAGCTATACCAGTTGCCTTCTTTTTCGTCCCTATGCGAACCCCTCGACCCGGCCTGCTGCCTCGTTTGCCTCGTTCTCTTTCCTATATAGGAACTGTCTAAGCCTACCGAGTGGCTACGGGTAGTAACCTATTATATCGTCCTATTTCTAGGTCCTATTTACATTATCGGTATTGCTATAGTCCTTTTACAACGGCTCTGAACCAAGCCTATAGACCCTGTCATCTTCTATCATTTTGCTATTATTTTCAATATTATTCGGCTCTTTTACATCTTACTTGTTGATATTACTATTGTCATTTTATTTATTATTCCTTGGTTTATAATGTTATTATTATTATTTCTATACCGCTATGCCCGAGGGCTTGCCGGACCTTTTACAACTAATTACAAAGGAAAATCATGCCTGTAAGGCTGGACTAAAAACCTCTATCTACCCTATACAATCTAAATCTCTGAATCCATCCTCTATAGTGAAAAGGAGGGTGGTTAGATAGCTAACTAGGCTAGCAATCTAGTCTAGTTCTAGCTATAAGGCTAGCCTATACTCTAGGAGCCTCCTAGAGCCTAGTAGCTATCTAATAACCTTCCTTGCAAG